>JAPMNZ010941624.1:0-10427 GCA_029875035.1 Pomatoschistus microps | reverse complement strand
TGCAAACTCCACTCAGAAAGGCCCTGGTCCGACCGGGATTCGAACCCAGGACCTTCTTGCTGAGAGGCGAGAGTACTATCCACTCAGCCAACTTTATGTTGTTGAAGTAGATTATGCCTCATTCCTCCCTAAACAAATGCCTGTGTGTGTGTGTCTGTGTGTTTGTGTGTCTGTGTTCTTGTGTGTGTGCGTACCTGTGTGCGTACCTGTGTGTGTGTGTGCATGTGTGCGTACATTTGTGTGTTGGCAGTGAGGGCGACTGGTGGGAGGCTCGCTCTCTGGACACGGGGCGCTCTGGTTACATCCCGTCCAACTACGTGGCTCCCGTAGACTCCATCCAGGCCGAAGAGTGAGTGCAAACACATGATGGAGAACCCCTGCCATGAGTGGCATGTTGTTTTGGGGTCTGTGGTCAGAGGCAGGTGTTTCCGTGGTGACCTGTGTGTTGTTATTGTGGTGACAGGTGGTACTTCGGAAAGATGGGTAGAAAGGATGCAGAGAGACAGCTGCTTGGCCCTGGCAACCAGAGGGGAACTTTCCTTATACGAGAGAGCGAGACCACCAAGGGTAAGAAATAATGAAGTCGCAGACTCTCCAAATACAGTATATATGGATCGTGCTAACACAAGCTCATGGTGACGTTGTGCTCCAACTTGCTTTGGAACCCATTCACTTACAACAATAGGTTGTTGCTAGCTACTTAATTGGACCCAGATTCCGGTCATAGAACCTGTTTGAGGTCGCTCGTACCGGCTTCTTCTGCTCTCGGAAACATCGGCACGGGGGTCGTTCACTCCTTCTACAGTCTACATGAAGTAGTAGTTCGAGTTGTTCGTTTATTTCCCTTATTCAAACCAGCAGTCAGCAGGACTCATTAAATTGTCAATATTCCAAGAACAGATACAATAATTTAACAATTAGAACATAGGTTGTAGTAATAGGAAACATAAAGGAGTCATTGGTCGGTAGGGTACCGGACCATAAATGTCCAGAGATGTCTTGCCTCCTGCATGAGCGAGGAAAATCTCAAAACTAGAATTTCACAGACAACAAAGAAACGGCAAAAAAAGATAAAAGAGGAAGTAAATGCTTTAATCTAGTGGCTTCTTATCTGTTCTCTAACAAGAACTGTTTTCTTGTTTCAAGAATAAAAGTATTTAATAAAAAATAAAATAAATTCAAACTAGTTCAAGCTAGTTTTATTTGATTTAATTTTTTTCAGTATTTTGAATGAAAGAATTTGGAGAAACCATCAATTGCTATTGTCAGGCCTCATTAAAACTGGATAGATTAGATTAGAGCAACATTAGCATTGGGTTCAGTAGCATACCGTGATCAGACCAAAAAACATCATTATTGCTCCAACTCCTGAGGGATTACATTTTTTATTACCACTGTTTGATCAGACTGTAAAATACCAATCACTTTGTTTACTCCTCAACATGTGAAACTATTCCTCACTTCTCATGAATGTATTATCTAAACAAGTGGTTCTCAAGTTGCATTCATGTGACATCAGAACTTTCCAAAGAGCCTTTAGTTAAAATTATAGAGAATCTTTCCTGGTAACTATGGTAACTGTCAAAAGTCAGATTTCTCGTCTTAGTTTCGAGCTCATTTCTCTGTAACACCTGCGCCAATCCACACACACACAAACACACCACAAAGTTACACATATTCTTTGTCAGTGCATATCAACAGTTTTAATTATTTTTTCTCATAAATGTTTCTAAAAGTGGTGACAACAGAACAATATGCAGATTTGTGAAACTAATCACCATCGAATAATGATCCGGGAAAACGTTTGGACATAAAAAATGAATAAAACATCCTTCTTTCCTATAGATAAAGTTGTGGTAGGACATGCCCTTTGACTGATATGGTTTTATTTTTATTTTTATAGGGACAGTGTACAATAAACATTAGCCAAACGCTCAGATGCTAACTTCCACCTGCAGTCTCTGAGCAGGTTGATGTAAAACAATAAAACTAACATAGATGGATAAACGACCACACATTATAAGATAGAAATTCCAAGTATAATTCTAGATACATGGATTTAGCATGTTCACTCTCTTCAGCTGTGAGTTGATTTTACCGACATTTTGGGTGAAAAGACTGAGAAATTGAGAAGTATCAGTATCAGTGTTATGTTAGTCTTATGACTCTTTCTGTTATTATTACTATTTTTGTTATATTTTGTAAATGTACCTAAGTTGCTTGCGATTCATTTGTACTAATTACTTCTATGCCCTCTTACTTGATCTAAATAAATACATAAATGAATAGATAAAAATGAAGAAGTTTGTGTTTTCCTCCCCAGGTGCTTACTCCCTGTCCATCCGTGACTGGGACGACACGAAGGGAGACCATGTGAAGCACTATAAGATCCGCAAACTGGACAACGGGGGCTACTACATCACCACCAGGTCGCAGTTCGACACCGTGCAGCAGCTGGTGGAGCACTACACTGGTAACTAAACTTGAAAGTGATTTTAGGGAAGTTTGCCTGTTAACTTGAGCCCATTTCTGAGCCTCTGTGAGAAACCAAGCACACCCTGCACTTCCTTCTCTTTTTGTTTGTGTAGCTCTGCCCCCCTGCGGCTGGCTCTGGTATTGCAAATATGACTCACCTATTATTGAATTTGGGGACCAGACATTTGTATTTTTATAAAGTAATTTGCCCGGTGTATCTACATTTACAATTACTTGTTTCATACTGTTTATTATTGCAAATTCATGCAGCTTGCAAGCCATTTTTAGGATTTATATGAAAATAACCACAGCAAAAATGTTTAGAGATGAAGCAAATTATCAGAATATTTCGGTTTCAATGTTTAAATGGTTAATTACATAATATTATTTTTATTATAATAACTGCACTGTTTTGTGCAGAGTTTAAATCTACTTTTGTCCTTTTTAGTCAACCAATTAATGGGTAAAATGAAATTATTAAAAACATAATTATTTCTTAATTATATCATATAGATTCTTAATGTATACCAGACCATATTGCATTGTGCCATGTCCTGTTTGTGTTAAAGTGCTTGTAGCTTCATCTCCTGATTTGTTCACTTTGTTGGCGTCCTCTCTTTGCTTTTTTTCACTTTCCCCTCGTCTATCTTTCTCTCTGTGTGCGTCAGAGAGAGCAGCGGGCCTGTGCTGCCGCCTGATTGGCAGTTGTAAGCGGGGTATGCCTAAGCTGGCCGACTTATCAGTGAAGACCAAGGACATGTGGGAGATTCCCCGAGAATCCCTGCAGTTGATTAAGAAACTGGGCAATGGCCAGTTTGGAGAAGTCTGGATGGGTAGGACTGGTGATAGTGTCGCGGGTAAAATGACAACAACAGCACACCTGGACCAAAAACAACATTCTGATACATTATTAAAACCTTCATTATTGTTCACACTATTCGGTGACTGGCGAATACAATTTTTTTTTCAGAAATAGCTATTCCAACTGTGTTCACATGTGGCAGAAAATTAGTAAGAAAAATATTCATGAATTGTTGACTCCAAATGAAGTTGTTTTGACATCCAGGTGTGCTCAGTGTTATCCTGCCCCCTGCTGTTGTTGCATGTGCATGTTAATCTCACCTCACATTTTGCCATCTACATCCCATCTCTTTTCTATCATTTCTGTTTCCATCACTCCATCATTCTAACTTTAAATCATGGTACCACTACCTCCTTTCTTCACCTTTGATAGGCACTAACGATGGACTGTGCTATTTCCTGACCACGCCATGTCCAAACTCCACCCCACTCACCCTGGGCCTGGGGCGGGACGCCTGGGAGGTCTCCAGGGGGACACTGTCCATGCAGAAGAAGCTGGGACAGGGATGTTTTGGGGACGTGTGGCTGGGTGAGACAGATGACCTCTTCAGGCATACAGTCTGTGTTGTCTCATTCATGTCTCTCTTCATGTAAGTCAATCCAGTTTATGTACATTATGTTCATTGCGTCCATCCACGTCCAGAAGTTTGGTCCACGCAGCACGTCTTTTCTCATATCACTGTGAGTCATGTGCATGTCCACATGTATTAACAGGAATTTGCATGTCTACAAGTGTTTCAATGTTTGCTTGTACACTATATATGATCTCTGCATGGCCCGTACACAGTTGCATAACAATGTGTCTATAGGATCCTTTCTTTTGAAGGTTTTAATGTCTCTGTCTGTATGCTAGGCATGTGGAATGGCACCACTAAGGTGGCTGTGAAAACTCTGAAGCCAGGAACCATGTCCCCTGAGGCTTTTCTGGAGGAGGCTCAGATCATGAAGAGACTGCGCCATGACAAGCTGGTGCAGCTTTATGCAGTCGTTTCAGAGGAGCCCATCTACATTATCACTGAGTTCATGAGCCAAGGTACAGCAGCAGCAGAGGGCCAGCTGGCAGATGCTCACGACTGTAAACTCACTACTGTGGTGGAATGTGTTTTTAATAAATGCATGCATCCATGATAATGTGTTAAAACAGATATTGTTACTTATTTGCTTCTCTGACACAAAAATGAATCAAAACAACAATTTGGCAGCGCTTTAAGGCCTGAGGGGAAACATTTCAGTAAATTAAAAGACCAAAAGTTCAACTGTACAAAGGCCCCAAGAGACAAAAGCTGAATTCAAACTAAACAAATGAATTGAATCTCTGTTTGTGAAGGTGCTCTTTGACCTCCCTGTGGATGTGGCCCATGACATCACACATTTTACATCAATACTCTGACAAACAAAAAGCACCAGATCCGTATCCGTGCTAAAAGACAAATGCATTTGAATAAAGAATGCAATGGTGACCGGGCAGTTTTGTATTTCTAATTATGTTAATCTATGCTGTGAGAAAACGTGAATTAGTGGTGTGAATGTTAACAGTTTGACATGGCAGACATGAGGCATCCATCTGATCCTCAGTATGTTGTGTGCGCACAGGAAGTTTATTGGACTTCTTAAAAGACGGAGAGGGACAGAGTCTGAAACTGCCTCAGCTGGTGGACATGGCTGCTCAGGTCAGTCCTTAATGCAGTGACAATTACATAAGCCAACTCTGTGAACTCCAGCGCCTTCTCTGCTTGACAGATTGCAGCGGGAATGGCATACATCGAGAGAATGAACTACATCCATCGTGACCTGCGTGCGGCCAACATCCTGGTAGGAGACAACCTGGTGTGCAAGATTGCGGACTTCGGCCTCGCGCGGCTCATCGAGGACAACGAGTACACGGCTCGGCAAGGTAACAGCACGTCTTTTCACCATTACAATTATGAATAACAGCCTCTGTGGTTTTATTTTTAACATGTATATGACTTGTTCTAATTGTGGTATTCATGTTCACTTGTTTCCATGGTTGCAGGGGCTAAGTTTCCCATTAAGTGGACGGCTCCCGAGGCTGCACTGTATGGACGCTTTACCATTAAGTCAGATGTGTGGAGCTTTGGTATTCTCCTAACAGAGCTCATCACCAAGGGACGTGTGCCATACCCAGGTACCCCCCTGCAAATCAGCTGTGCATTTCATTATGTGCATTTAACAACACATTTCTTCACTGACAAAACAGGTGTATTTGTTCTGTTATTAAGACTTAAGAAGGAAAGAAAAATCAAAAGTAAAATGTCTGCTCTGCAAATCATCATGCAGAACTGGTAGCTTTGTTAACTAAAGCTTTATGTTCCCTGTGTATTAGGATTTTTTGTGATTTTCCAAATGACCATGAAAAAGCCTTTGTGTTGCTGGTTCTTTTATTATGCGGCAGATCGATCTGTAACTAGTTTTAAAAGCAAAATGTTCTGTGCTTTTATTCAAACTTGGAAAGACATGTAAAAACCAGTATGTTACCATGGCATCCCGTCTACAGGACAAACTAAATGACCACTTTTTCTTATTTTTTACATCGCCCCCTGTGTTTGTTCTTCCCCCCAAGGCATGAACAACCGTGAGGTGCTGGAGCAGGTAGAGAGGGGGTACCGGATGCCCTGCGCCCCGGGCTGCCCTGCCTCTCTCCACGAACTGATGCTGCAGTGCTGGAGGCGAGAGCCCGATGAGAGACACACCTTCGAATACCTGCAGTCCTTCCTGGAGGATTACTTCACCGCCACAGAGCCTCAGTACCAGCCTGGGGAAAACCTGTGACACACAACGCAAATAGACTCGTTTGAAAATTGACTTTTATATTGCAACAAGCCTCTTCTTGATCCTGTCACTTCCTGTACTAGACACATACACGTATCAGATTAAGAGTTAAATGTGCATGGATCACTGCAGACCGCTTAAGACACATCTTCACCATGTTGCAGTCAGAGCTCTGCTGGTCAGGCCTTGCAGAAATGCTTTACTCTGTAACCATGACAACAGGGAACTGAAAGAAGATGTAGATGGCTGTGTTGGGGTGGGGGCAGGCTAGTTGGTACAAGATCTTCTCAGCTGCCATATATGTTCAAAGCATTCAATTCTCTCTTAAAGAAAATGCGGATTTGTAAAAAAAAACAAATAAGTCTTGACTTGGAGAATGATGTATGAGGCTATACTACTGATGGTATAATAATCTATCATATTCATGCTGTTTCATGTGCAAATAACTGTTTAGTTTGAAAGTAAAATAAATGATGTTTCAGAAAGACAGTGACCATAGGAATCAGTTTTCTGTTATATGCAACAGTTTAGGACTTTTCTCCTAATTTCTTGGCATTCTACATCCCATTGATGGAACATTTGTGCTGATCCTACTGTTTATTCTTGTTCACTATACATTTACAAATTGATTATTTACATTATACATATACGTGCTTCAGGTTTTGGACATTGTCAAAGTCATATATTCCATACAGAAGAATGTAACTTGTATTTACTACGATGTATATGTGATGTTAATGTAATAAAATCTGATATCTTTGTTGAGTGATTTCATGTGGACCTTCGACATATCATACAGCGCCTACAAAACCCACACATCTAACGTTAGTTAATCATAAAAGAATGTTTTCCGACAGACGCCGTGACGTCACATACATTAACAGTGCCAGAATCATTTCGCTCACTTCACTCTTCCCTTATAAAACCACATTACCCACAATTCCAGTGGAGCTACTTACGGCTGCCCGGATGGTTTTGACAGTAGGCACGTTGGAGAAGCACAGAGGCGCACAACAGACTGAGCTGGAATTGCAGAGGTAAAGGCGCTCGTCTCGCCTCCCGGATACAGGGGAGTCCCGCGTCTGTCACATAACGGAGCAGAGCGCTTTAACTCTCTCATGTCAGCTCCTGAATCTACAACAAAACTGTGCAATAACCTTTTCTCTGCCGTTTTTGACAATTTTTCGTCTCTTTTGTTTGTTTGTTTGTTTGTTTTGTGCGTACAGTAACTGGAGTCAGTCAAAGCGTTTTTTTCACTGTGTTGGCGCGACAGAACCAGAGCAGACACAGGGTTCTGGGGGAAGTCTGGGCAGTGCGTCTTCAGTCCGGATGAAGGAGCGCTGGGCGCTGGCGGCTCAGCCGCACAAGTAAAGAGAAGAGCGGGGTCCGCACCAGGAGCCGCGCGGCGCGCCTGTGGTGAGTGCACATGCAGCGTCTGTGTACAACAAGGAATTAGCGTACTGTCCTCACAGGCAGTTGTGCTGCGTATCTCCGCTACGTCTTCTTTTTACATTAACCTCGTCGGCGCCGTTTACAGACACCTCTCCGCATGCTTACTACTTAGGCAAAATGTGCTCAGTGTGGGCATGCAGCATGTGGGGAAACATACTGTAACTGACTGCCCCCACCTGTTTGACATGTCTCTTACATGTTTCAGTCTGTGCATACAGAGAAGACAAGTGTATTGCTATATATCACACAAATATTGTTTCTTCATATTTTGGTGCGACTTGAATGGGACTCAAGTCACGCATTTACATACCAGTGCATGTGCGCCTCCTCACTGTGGACATGTGAGGGCTGTTCCGGTAACAGGTATCATTGTGCAGAGATGTTCATCACTTAATGCTGGAACAAGCCACAGCAGCAGTGGCACATCCTGCAGTGGCAACAGCAGTGCTGTAGTCATGATGGTGATTATCATCTCTTGTTTGAGGTGCTGTGTGGAGAAGGGTTACAATGGGAGAAAATGGATAGCTGAGAAAGTGGAGGAGACATCAGGAGAGGAGCAGAGTCAGTGTCTGGGCAGTGACAGTTGGGTATTTAAGGCCCCCGCAGAGACGTGCACAGGCTGCTTTAGTGCAGGTGTTGTTAGTATGCAGAGTAATGCTCCCCTGTCTGTCTGTCTGTCTATCTGTCTCACACTCATATAGTCTGCAGTGAGGACTGGGTTCCAGTGTTGGCGAGTGGACTTGGACATAATGACTTCAACCCTGAATGCTGGAATGAAAAGGAGCTGGCCTTACCTTGGCAGCTTGCCGTTGTCAGTCTGACTTTCTCTGTGTGCTTTGTGTGGGATAAACAGAGTGGGGACTTATAATATTGAGGTTACATATTTAGGTGTGGGCCAAGCTTTAGGCCTTTTGTGCTGCTACCTGTGAGAGCGGGGCCAGTTGTCATAGCAACGGCCTTGTAGTTCCGCTGATGTTCCTCTGTCCTCATTGGCAGGGTCAGTGCATGTAACAGAACATCTCTGAGACGTGTGTCTGTGTATAGTGTGTAGTAGTGTGTAGCAGTGTGCACTAGTGTGTAGTACTGTGTGTGTAGTGTTCCAGGCCACATGTGCACTAAGGGGCTGTGCAGGACCTTTTGTGTGTCTTGCTGCAGTTCGAGGCGTGTGGGCTGATGCCACAGACAAGCTGCTGTGTGTCACAAGTATATATCCTGCTGATATGACAGCCGACAGCTCCACCAATCACCTGTTTTCACTCTCTCCTATCAGCATGTGAGGTTGCTATAGTCAGACGTCTTCTTGATGTGGAGGTCGTCATGGTGATAGAAGACATAATGGACTCATGCAGACTTATATGCACGGGGAAAGAAAACATTCCTAATGTAACATCTAATACAGCCTTATTCTAACACTAACATAATTCAAAGGGTTTCATTGAATTCTTGATACAATAAGTGCAACCTGTTGATAGCTGCATTGAACTTCGGCTGAATTATTCAGCACGTCTGAGAGGTTCCCTCTTTGTTGATCCTCCTTCATTCTATGGGAGTATAAGGCAAGATTTAACAATTAATTACGTTCATATTTATATGTTTGTGTGATTTAGGTTTCCCGGTTGTTGTTTGTGTAAAGTCAAAAAACACAATCACATTATTACTTTACATTCTGGAAAGATGTTTGTTGTATCAAGCTGTAACACACATATATCTATATTTAGCATTTTTATTGTAAACAAACAATATTTATATCAACAATATTAATGTCAATGGGACAATAGCAACAGATATATGTTCCCTATAACAGACAGCCCCCTGAGAAGTCATAGACATAGACAGGTTTTGGCACTTTTCCTTTCGTTCACAATAAAATGATGAACCACATCCTTTGAAGATTTAGGAGTCATTTTTACAACTTTTAATTTGTGCAGTGTGCAAAGTACTATAGGAAAAATAATTAGTCCTGACTTTGTCCTTGCAGTGAGAGGTCCTGTCTTTTTACGACTTCTATTAATCTAATTGTCACCTGGAGTGAAATGGGTTTTGCCGCAGGCAGGTAAACGTGGCTCTCCCACAATTACACAGCACCCACACATCCAGCCACTGTTTAGCATCAGTGTGATCCCGGCTCCTGCGCTTCCTTCTGTTGCCTCCCACACGCTACATTCATAAAACCTTTTCGACTGACTCAAGAGGAGGTGCCTTTCCCAGTTCTTGACCATCATTTTAGTCATACTATTCTCCATATTTGTGGTCCATAAATGTTGTGACATATTTTGATTCTGAGCACCTTCAAGTCACATTTATTTGTGTTATTATCATAATCATAATGTCATTATTCATTTAGGGAGCACTGAATCAGGACTGAACGCTTTTTCTAGAATCCTCTGTCATCATTAACGGACATAAGTATGACATGGGTATGGGTCCATACTTATGTCAGTTATGTCAGTTATGGAGCATGTATGAGGCTTCTGCGGCTGCACGGGGCACCTGTGTCAGCTGCACACGTTTCAGAGTGAACACAGAGCACAACTGTACAGAGTGCGCTCTTGTGGCCACAGCTTTGAACGCTGTTCTTCATGTGACAAAAACATAGATTCCAAATGGATTTAAAGCTTGTGTATCTGATTTTAAAACTGTGAAAGGAGAACGTTATTTAAAATCATCTACCTTTTTCATATTTCTGCTACACCAGCGGCCAATCCTGCCATATATTTGATACAAAGATGATTGTTTTGGGAGGCCAGCCAACAGAAGAAAAGCTTTATTTTTTTATTTTTTTTTCACTGACAATCAGTTCTCAGGCTCCATATAGTAACTCTCATGGTCTGTCCTTACAAGTGCAATAC
>JAPMNZ010941615.1:0-31457 GCA_029875035.1 Pomatoschistus microps | reverse complement strand
CTTGTTTCATTTCTCATTTCATACAGTATCCACAGCATCCTCCTATGGTGGAAAGTAGTACAAGTTGAAGCCAAATGTAAGAGGTAAATCAGGACTGAGATTGAGGGGAAAGTTAATTACTTTATATCTTGCACTATACCTTGCAGCACATTAAAATACCAATTTATGTAATAAACCTTTGACATAACAATTCTTGAGTGCAGATTTTGAGCCCATGCCAAAGTTGTCAAAAGGTACAGAGGGTTCCCTTCCCATGCCGAGTTCTGAGCAGTAATTAGAGGGAGACACAGAGGAGAGTGCGGAGTCTCAGCGGGTTTGGACCCAGCAGGAGGCCGCAATAAAGCCCTAGTCTCACGTCCAACCACCTCACTCTATTGTTTACTATTGGACCGGCGACTGCTCTCCTGCCGTTCCTCTCAAACCGTCCGCCCGCAGTTTCCTGACTGGCCATGAGCCTTACGAACAGGGGTCAGAGCCAAAATGCAGAGTGCAGTGACCCCAGGGTGAGGACTGCCTTCAGATGGGTTCATAATAAACTACAGCAAAGGACTGACAGCAGCACTGACGCGACATGTCAAGGCACAACAAGCGTTTTATCAAGAAATCAGGCTCACGCATCGCTGCCTGTTGACGTCTCGCCGGCTGGAATGTATGTGAGTTTGGATGTGCACGTAACCACAGAGGATCAGATGTGGTTTGAAGATTCTTTTGTTGGTATTGATTTGCATAAAGAGGTCCGTGCCACTATGCAAATCTCTGTTTACAACAACAAAAATCTTGGATGATTGGTGGGATCATTTTTCATCATGATAGATAATAAGGTTTAATATTTCTGAACACAGCGTGACAGCTCAACAAGGTCAACACAGACGAAAGGGATTCAAAGACTAAAAACACACATATTGCATGTTTCAATAGTGTAGTAAACAAATTATCAGGAAAATGCAGTGGGAGGCCTGATTTCTGACTGACAGCCAGACTGCGTTATCTTGAAAGGGCGACTGCTTTGGAATAATTCTTATCTAGTCCTCAAAAACTACATCCCCCTCACAAGGACAGACAGTTATGACAAATACAACGGTGCAGTATAACATATAAGAGCAGTTTACTCACCAGCCTTTTCTTCTTTAGATAGGTGGTTGTTCTATAAAGGGAAAAAAAAAAATCTTACGTTCATATTCAGGGTTGAGTTTCTCCTCCACCATGAAAACACACACAACTATGCACACAATTTAGAAACATCTGTCTTAACATAATTGCTGAAAATGAAATTACAGAATTGAATTATTTCCATTAAAATGTCAAAAGTTCAAAAATTCCTTTGGGTCTTTGTTCATTTCTTACACATGTGAGGCTGTGCGAGTGCGAGCAGCAGGCACCAGCCAGTTGGAATGCAAAGGTCTTACTTGACTGTGACTTTTGACCACAGGGTTCATTAACTGACCTCTATAACCTGACCTGCTTTAATACACATTCTCCACATCTGAGGAGGCATGATTAAGTGCAATTACATTTTTTGAGTCTCTTGAATGCTTAAAACTAAACAAAAAAAAAACATAGAAATTATATCTTGTTGATTAATTTAATTGATTCATTTAATTCCTACTTCTGGATTGCAGGGTTTGCCAACTATGTGCTCTCAAATGGCTCAGAAATTTGGTGTTACGACAAAATCCTGGTTAATATGGTGTTTACAGTTGGTTTTACAGTTTGTTGTTGCTTTGCAGTAAGCAGATTAATCCCAGAGAAATGTCTCCATCACATGATCGCCACTTTCTTTGTGTCACACCATCCATCATGTCAGTTTGGCTAAATATAAGTTATTAACAGCGGAAACCATGAGTTTAGAGACTTAAAGTTTATTTCACCACCTGAATTCATTAATTTTATTGAAGGATTGAAGCCCCATCGAAAAGATACATTTTTGAGGGGTTCCTTCATCACAAAGATGACGGTACATACAAGTACAGTACGACAAAAACATAGTTTAAAAAAAACGTCTGATGTGAAGTATAAAAAATAGAAATAGAAAAGTCAAAGTCAGAATAATAGACAAGAGATCATTTATGTAAACAATTATGTGATCTGAGAAAAGAATACCACATGTATTTTTTTCATATGAAACTAACCCTAACCTCAATATAATGCTACAAACTACAGAGATGTATCAAACTAAACTTAAACTTGTCAGACCATGAGATTCGGCGTATGGTGGAAGATTTATATTACAGTAAGAGAAAATTGTCATGAATAAATTAGATGTATAAAAAGAGCTTTAACTTGTAACACCAAGACTAAAGCCAACGAAACATGCAAGATAAATGATAAAAAATGGTCAACACTTTTTGCATGCATGACATCTTAGCATCCATTTTTATTAATCATGCTACCAGTTTTATGAGAAGACCACAGTGTTGCACTCTTTCCTATGTTAATATAAGCTTTTACACTGTACAGACCATAATAAACATGACATTTGAGTTGAGAAGTCCTTTTTTCCTATTTTTGGTAAAAAAATTTATGAGGGGCATGAATTGCAACGATTCGCAATACCACCGAATTGTCACATTTTTGCCTATTCCCAACCATATTATTTTTCACCCACCATCTGCTATCTTTTGAAAAACACAAAAATACACAATTTGGGTGGTCTAACGCTCATAGATGTAATAAGACATTTTAGGTTTCAAGTTCAGGTCCCTGTTCTGTTGTGCAAACACTATACCACGGGTTGTTGCCGCTGACCCCTGAAGTCTTTTGCACACATCATAAATCTGCCCCGATGTTTTCCCTCATAATAACAATTGTGGTTCTGTAGCTGTGACTGTGCAAGTGTGAAGGAATGGGTACCAACCAGTACCAGTGTGTGTTTCCGTGCACAGGTTGGCCCTCCCGGTGTGGGCTGGGGGCCAGGGCCGTGTCAGGTGTTCACTGGGGAGAGCGCAGAGTGTATCAGCTGCCTCATTTACTGCCACTAATTTACTGGAAATGGCTTGTTCAGAGGCACGGGGGTATGGTGTGTGTTTGCTTAACATAAATGCCTTAGCTATGTGTGTGTCTGGGGCATGTGTAGCGCTCAACTGATTTTGTAGCGCCCAGTAGAGAATAGAGAAAATAGGAGCTGGTCACGTTTAGTGGGGGGTCAAATCTGGTGTAAATCAAGAGGACAGTGTTAATTATGTCAAAAGTAGAATTTTTTATGACAAAAAGTCCAGTTAGAGATGTGGTTCCGAGCTGACGGTATATCAGAGCAAAATATTTTCTGATGACACTGGCCTAGCAGCTGTTAATCAACTGTTCATAAATAAAATGAAAACAATAATTTCAGCTCGTTTTCTTCCATTAATCATGATGCCAGTTATTATGCAAGAATATCTCAACTTATTGTTCATGGATGGGAGTCATGGGGAAATATATTTTAGGGATTCAGAATGTAATATTTTGTTTTGTTTGTGGGTTGAATAAGTCAGTATTATAATAATTCTTCTGTTGCAGTTTGCCTTGAACTGATACAATTCAAATTGGTGACTGGTATTATCCTGTGTGTCATTGTATCAGTGATATCAAGTATTTTCAATACCGCAATATATCTCTGTAGGAATATACTAGTCAACTCTAGTCTATTAAAATGAGTTATTGTGACAGCCCTAGGCCGTCTGACACTCACGGTCTAAGCATGTTTGCTTGGCTAACGTTGTATGACAGCTACCTGCAAGTACGTGTGTCCCTTGAACCACAGGCTCTGGTCCATTGTGGCCTAGTGACGCCCTCCCCCATCTTGCAGCTGCAGTGTGTGGCCACCCATGCTCTGTACCGTTTTAGGATTAAGAGAGCTCAGGCAAACCCAAACCTCTTTCTCCACCACTTATCGCAAATGGTTAAATTGGCACAGATGGCTTATAAGGTCAGGAAAACTGGCGACTGCAGCGCCAGTCCCAGAGTTAAGGATAAGAAGCTGCATATGTGACTTCTAGTACATTTATTGTCAGGGGAAGAAGAGATTCTATCTAAACCTCACGTCTGCTTTTGGGACTGGCATGAGTGCACACTTCTCCGTGCTCCATCGACAGTGAGTTCATGTGTGTGAGAAAACGTGGGAAACAATTTCATTTTCGCCCACTCCTCAAGGAAAAGTCAAACCCCTCATCCCCCTTTCATAGTCCGCTAAGTCTCTTCCCCACATTTTAATAGTTTCCATGTGTTACAGATGGAGCGTGTCAACAGGAAGTAATGCAAAGGCCCCTGTAGATGATTGATTTTAAAGACAGCAGAGTTCAGCTACATAACTCTCAGAAAGGGAAAAAAAAATGCATGAATGTTTGTGTTTTTCTAAATATACAATTGCCCATGAGATCAAAATTGCAGCGACATGCTTTATACTATTCTTGAAACTAAATTGTGATACTGACAGCTAACTCCTGTGGGGGTGAACCTTCCACTGATCACTAGTTTTGCGTACATACTTTTGTGATGAGGTTAATTAGCAGTGAATGTCAGCGCACTGGGCGCACACGGTCGTTGTTTACAGGGCCGGGCCAGAGCAACAAGCTTCTGGTTTCATGCTCTGTCTAGTGGGATTTAGAGCGGGGCCCCTGGAGCACAAACTGTGAAATGTCCACTGGCCCTGGAATGCATCAGCAGACAAGACAATAACTCCTGTCTGTGACCATTAAACGCTTCCTGCTAAAAGTGACCATCTCCAAGCTTCTTCTAGAGAAAAAAATGTTATGCAACTTTATAAGCAATGGCTATGAGAGTTGCAGAAGGGGTCAAAAAGACTTTTTTATATTGCATTGTCCAAATTTATTGAAACCAGATAACTATTTTGGTGTTATTATCTATATCATTTAAATTTGATTTCTTGAAGTCATCTTCTACAGTGCTGTCGTTTCACTTCATAGACTGACCAAGATCTGAAATCTAAAAGGTGTGAATAAGGATATCACAGTTTCACAAAAAATATATCAAGATTAGAATAGGTTCAAGGTCCATTAGGTTGCAATCAAGTGATATCACAACAACCCAAAGAGCCAATATTTAAAATAGTGGAGGAGGGAGGCTGAAAAATCTGTCCTGGTAACGGGTCTAGTTATTTTCTAAAAGAAATGTGTTGAAGTGTTGTCAATATATGCATGATCTTGCCAGTGGAAAGGTCTTTCAGACATAAGAATAATATGGTGGGTTTATAATCACCATCAATGAATAATTTTCAGCATTTTAAAAAATTGGATTGTATTGAAACATGAACGCTGGGCTATTTTTACAGCCCAGCGCAAGTGTATAGAGGATAATATGTATTATTTATCAATCATTATTCTGTTTCAACTGGTGTCAAGTATCTAGAGCTTGAAATTGTATAATGAGAACGGTCCTTTGTCCAATCAATCACTTAAAAGTATGTCAACAACCCTGGCGTCACCTGTCCACGCTGCCATAGCAGAATGAGGCCTATGTGACCCTGGGTATACATAGAGATGCTTTAGGAACCCAACTGCACTAACAATAGGGATTAGCAGCTAACATACCGGGAAAAAGGGAAAGGAGATGTATGAAACTGTTGTGACACTAGCACTTATCGGACCCTCCCATGGATGCGCAAGATGACTGCACATCCAATCATAACATTACAGGACCAGGTCAACAAAAATGTATTACTAATTGGCAGCAAGAATTCTCATAACATAGCAGCATACATTTCACCTAGATATTTTCTATGCATCAAATCAGCGTGCTCCATGCTGGTAAACGCAATCAAAAGCTACAAGTCTTAACCCAAACATTCAAAAATTACATCTGTAGTATGCATTCCTGTATACATGTTAGAGCATCAACAGCATGAGTCAGTGACTGGACTTATTATTTATCATGTGATTTATAGCACTTTATTGTCGGTTTGTGGGGATGATTCCAGATGCCTGTGTGTTTCCACTCATTCAAGATGATTTACTGTCTGTGAATGCCAGCTTCCTGCAGATTTGATACTTTGACTGTTTAATGTTGTATTGAACATTACGCAGCGGGTGCCTTGGTGCCTGTTAATAATTATGCGTAACAAAAGAAGCATGGTAAACAGGAAAAGATATGTAAATGATGCAATGTAGAAATACAAAGAGAGCAGCACAAACTTTAGTCCAAAACCTCAGATAAAGCATTTGAATGACAGGTTAACCTTGAGGGCATTGACACTGCACAAACACAGTGTGGCCATGACCAGAACTGCTATGGGTTTTGAGGTTCACTGACTCGTGTGCGCCACTGTGTAAAAAGCTAGGTAGGTGGAATGCATAAGTAAACATAGTACTGCCGGTGCAAAAAAACTGGTGAAAGTAGTTGTGTCTTTTATCACTGAGAAGCCATTACAAAGGTGTGGTTTGGAGAGAGGATGTTGAGGGACTGTAAGAGCCAAACCGGATCAGAGAGGAAGGACAGAACATGGACCAAGGCTGCTTGCCTTAGCACGCAACCCCCTCTGATAGTATTGTCACTCAACAGTTAAAAAGATATCTCATGTGAACTGGGAAAATGTATATTGTTTCAATAAAGTTACTTTGTTGGCATTCATGTACTAGACTTCTATTTCAGTTGGAGGGCAGGTGCCAATATCTAGCGCAAAAGCAAAATTGGCAGAGTGCTGGTCCAGATAATACAAAACTACTGCTCAGCAAATTATACTAATCAATAGAACAAAATCACTTTCAAAATATTGGCCAAAACACTTTTTTCAGGTAATGTTCAATACCATCCAACCCATCACTTTCGCAGCATTTATGGTTTTATCCATAATAACAATTAAAACGGTCAAATCTAATGCCCATTAGCTGACAATCGAATACCAAAATACTTAAAGCAATAGAATTACGTCAGCCATGTTTTATAAGCCTCATCTTATCCCATTTTCTTTTTTCCAGCTGGCACCTACAGGTACCAGGGATGCTCTGTTTGAAGTATGGTTGTCAAGGAGACAGTATACAGATCCAAACATAGGGGCCAAAGGTGACTCAGTATGGAAAGTTTGCATAGACAGCGAGCGGCTGATGGATAGAATGGAGTCTTCCCTTTCAGTGTGTGCTGAAATGTTAGACGTACTAAATTTAACAGACCAACCTGCCCCTTGTCCAGGAGCTATCCCTACCCCCTTGTCCAGGAGCTGTCCAGGAGCTGTCCCGGAGCTGTCCCGGAGCGATTGTGGTGAGTGATGCCAAAGGGAACGAGCTGAATGATGTGTTGTTTCCGACTGTAACATTGAGAGGAAGGTGTGCGGGGGTCAGCAGCCTTCACCCGCCTCTGTGGCCTGACACATCCTTCTCAGTCACAGCTAAAAATAGACTGGGTCGCAGTATTTCGGGAATTTTCGATGCTGCATAGTGTCAAGGATTTTCAACGATGTATTGGTATTAATGGGAATATATGCTGCGTTTCGTAAATCAGTGTCTCTTTGAGGAATAATGTGCAAAATCATAAGAAAAGCTTGAATTCAATAAAATGCATGTCTCCGTGTTGTCGCAACCACATTAGGATTGAATATTTGTCCACTGCCACTGACTGCATGGTCTATGGAGTGAATGAGTGAATACTGTACTTGTTAAAAGTATTTAAATAATCAATAATAATAAAAACATAATAATAATAATTTTAATTTTGAATGGGAGCACTTTAATACTTAATGGTAATTGGAGTAAGGGCCACGTTTTATTCTTTGATTAAGTTCAAACCATTTCTCGGGAAAAAATCTACAAAAAGTCTTCCACCCCATCACAAGGCTAATCACAAACATTCACAATACCACTAATGCATATTTTTTCATATATCATTATCAATTTGTAATTAGTAAGGCATCTATAGCTTTATAATGTGTGACTTAAGAAATTTTTGAAATCCATCTACTCAAATCTTAACAATTCAAAGCAAACATTTTGAGGACCCCCTCGAAAATGAGATGATTCATCTCTAGGGGCTTATCCTCCAAACAAATAAATGAAAAACAGCGCAGTGAGACACCTGCTGCAATGAGTATAAACCTGAGTATAAATACTGGGAGGAAAGAATAGCATTTCCCCTAAAGAGAAGACACCTGCTGTGGCACAACATCCTCTCATGTCGGCCCCAAATTTGATGCAGGAATAACAGCCACCTGCTGAAGGCCAACAATAGCCACAGAGTCAGGCTTGCATGTGCTGAGAAAATCAACTCACTTGAACCCAATGCCTTTAAAACAAGTGGCGGTAGGAATGCAAACATCACATGCCATTACTGTACTGCATTTGTCGCAGCAAAAAAACACCAACTCTTTGCTTCTGTAGCTTCTAGTTGCCCAAATGAATAAGATTAAGATGTGCTTTATTTATCTCACAAGGAGAAATTTACATGTCACATTGGTGGGATAGAGACACAATAGAGCAACAATTTGGCATTCGGTTGAAAATGGCTGCTCCATTAATCATAAATGAAGCAAAATCGCAATTATTCAAATTATTAATAAAAGGGACGAAAGAAAAGCAAAACATTACTTTGAATTTGAGAAATCTCTCTTGATTTGAATATATTTTTGAAGAATATACACAACAATGGACCTTTTGTCTTGATGTTGGGCAGAAGCATTTTGTTCTCATTCTAAATGAGATATTTCACCTTTTTTATGAGCCAAACTCAGGCCTGACCATGGGAATTTTGTGAGAAAGATCAAAAGTAACTCAAATGTGTATTTAACATTTGCAGTGAATCTTTAATTTCTACAATTAAAATTAACATTTTGTAATTCTATTGAAGCTGTTATTCAACTGAAGACAAACATAAGACATCGAAAGTCACACCAAAACTGAATGGTGGTCAGAAATGAGATCTTTTTGCCAAATCATGTAGCTCAAATAGACAAATCTAAGTATCTGTTCCAGTGATAAAACACTGTACTACTGAAGAGATCAAGTGAGCGTCAGAACACTTGAGAGTTTGAAAAGGATTCAAGCCTCCTCCACATATTAAGGAGAGGAGCTCTTAGGGAAGCCATCATCCCATTGGCCTGAATCAGTCTCTCCACAGGGAACCCACTGTGACAAGAGTCTGAGGGAAGTCAGCGTGTCCTTCTGTCACTACCACAGTGAGAAAAAAAAAATGCAGCTGTGAAATACTAATCTAAAATAAGTCTTGTCAACAATGAAATATACTAATTTCATCAGGAAAGGTATGATGCTGCATTGTTACAACATGCAGCAAAATGTTCTTGCAGCTTGATGATAAAAGTAACTTCATGATTTAATAACAAAACAATATTTCGATACTAAAACTAAAAGACTTCTGCTGAATCACTTACAGTCATCGCAGTACATTCTGACACTGTTTTATGATTTGAATACCCACTCAGACTTCAGCTTTCAAATACCGACCATGACAATTCAGGGAGCACACAAAGCGTCCCTTTTTATTCTACGAGTGCAAACACCAAGGACAAGGTTAGACACAAAAAGTATGGAAATGACCAAGTATCATATTTTGTATCTATCTATAAGTCAAAGCCAGCTGTATGATTTTCTTTTTAAATTTTAACAACTGCGGGGTCAAATGTTTGCCTACAAATCATTAAATGAGCATGCAAGCCCATCTCTCATGGAGCCTGCCCTCCTCGCTCCCCCTGATGTTGGCTTTTCACCTCAGAGACCCTCCCAAGTGACCCCTTTGTTGGGGTGAAAGGATCTAGAGCTTTGGACGTAGCTAATTATAGAGTTTAACGTCTGCTTGACTGAACTCTAGGTGATGGGGAGACATCACTAAACTCGCAAGATTAACAAGAATTATGTGAATGTTTTTTCTGTTTTTTCTGTATATTGATATACATAATTACAGTATGTCTGTAAAATGTTAAGTCACTTACTACATTTTTGGGCTTTGCTCCAAGACATTTCGCTGGAGGACAGTGGATAGGGCCATGTTTTGGTTGTGGAGAGTTTTTCACGGTTTCAGACCCAGATCCATCAAAATCCTGGATGAAAAATAGTGGCATAGTGGTTGTTGGGAAATATGAACTTTAGTGAGATTAGTTAAAAATGACTACTGAATTCGGCTGTACCTGATGCCTGGGGAGGGTAGGTGTGCTTCTGATGGAGGAAGTAGCACTGAGGGCATTCTCAATCTCTTGGTCCAACTGATCCAGCTTCATCAGCAGAAGGATCATTGAGTCCAGGCGCACTTGTTCATGCTAAACATTCACAAAACATGAAAGAATTTGTTCACTGTTGAGTTGACACAATCTAATATTATACAATCCTGTTCAGTCACTTCCATTCGTAATAAACAGTATATTGTAACAAAATGTATTAGAATTTAAAAAACTCAAACAATCCAAATTTTTGTTGCAGCAGGTTTTTGCTCATTTTGGAAGCCCTTGTCTGAAAAGTTTGGGAACCCTCATAGTAGAAGGACATCTGTGACTGGAACCCAGTCTCACACTGACACCTACTGGCTGTTATTCTGTAGGCAGAATATACACTTCCTCTGAAAGCTGTTTTAGGATGTTAAATCCACTAAAGAAATACTTGTTTTAACACAATGTCCTTTCTGTTCCCACAGTGTGTCTTATTATCTGGCCCCGGGTGTGGCATACTGTTTTATTCCTCTCTAAAGTAAGATCCAAAGAAATGATGTCACATGGCTGGCTCAGTGGTACTAAACAAACCTTGTATTATTCCCCTCTAATGGGTGCTATTTTTTATTAAGTTGTTTTTATGAGAATGACCTCATTTATTTGCTGTTTGTCCATATAGGACACTGTTTAATGTTTAGAAGAGATCTCTGTACTGAACCTCCGAGGTGTCAGTGAGAGGTCTTCATGTGTGCATGGATTACTTATATGATTGTATTTGGCAGTAATGTTAATGTGTTTAGCTAATGGTTCAGACCAATTTGGCTGTCACACCCACATGTTGTGACTCGAGCCCAGGGCCCAGCCTGCAAGTTCCCTAATAATGTCTTATGACATGCACTTATACATTTATTTTTCAGGCCAATAATCCTATCCAAAAAAGTCTGTTTGGTTAGCAGAGAACATATGTAAGGCCATATCAGTGGCTGTATATCACTGTCTTGTCTCCCTGACTAACATTCATAATGAAACCTTGTACATGGTAAAACAATGACATCTTTACAAGACCTCAGTGAATGAACAAAGACATCATACTCAGCATGGGAAAAACGACCACAACCCGGTTAAAGAGCAGTAAGTCAGAAGACTGTTTTAGGGCACACACCGGATTCTGTTCCTCTTTTTTCTTTTTTTTTTTACATGGTGGACATTTCTCACAATGTGTGCACTTCAAAGATCTCTCCTACAACTCTCTTTTCAAGTCAATATACCGTATGTTTCATTGTAATTTTTTTATGTATTACTTTTGCATTTCAATTAGCGTCAATGTTTTCTCATAATTAGCTAGAGCAAAAGCAATCAGTGATCAGTTTTTCTTGTATTCTGTTTTTAAGATTATTGACAGTGAAGCTTAGTCAGGATAAGGGCTGGTGGCTAAAGACAAGCAGGATCATCCTCCATCAAGTCAGGCAGATGATACAAAAAACATGCTTTGAAATTATCTGAGTGAATACTGCACAACATTTTGTATGATTTTTAGGATTAGTTAATGACCGAAGCTTGAATTAGATATGAAAAAATGTTGCCAATTAACGTTACCAATATAGTTTTTTTTTTATTTGAAATAAATGTAGAGAGTTGGAGCTAATCACAGTGAATGCTACTCGCTACTGCATGCTGAGCCCCATATGCCCTTATAGGACCTTGTTTTGAAATGAGCCGTTGAGAAAAAGTAAAACATTTCACAGATCCCCCCACTCACAGATCTCTTGGAGCATGTGAGAGTGAAGTCATTGTTTTCCATGAGGCTTGCCAGAGTGTGGGACGAAAATGACTTGTTGGCCCCGACTGCATGGTGCGTCATTTGGTTGAAACCGCCATTAACAAAACGTCAAAATGCATGTGATGGTGCGGCCTTACCTTTTTAACGCGCACTTTGACCGTGCTGGCTTCTTGGGCCTCTGAAATGTGGTCTGTCTTATCAGTGACATCGCTGGCTTTGTCGACCACGTCTCTGGGACCATCTGTGGCCTCTTCAGCAGGTGTGTCAGAGCCTCTGTTGCCATGAGCTGAGGCGGCCCCATTGCTGAGCTGTACATAAGACAGCTGTGTCTCTTGGGTCTGTTTTTCTGCAGCTGGACCATTAAGCTCAAGAGCAGTTAAATTGAATCTCTGGTTGGCGTCTGGTTGTACCAATGTAGCCTCGGGAATAGTGCCTAACTTTGAGACACTCGTTTCTAGATGCGTTTCTTCCACAACTGCTTTTTCCATTGAATTGATAATACTGTTTTGTTCATCTGCACACTGAGTAGTGCTTGCTTGCGTCAGATCTTCTACTGAATGCTCTTCACAATGTGCACTATTAACACAATCGCAATCGTTGGCCAGAACGTTGAAATAAACATGCTCTGTTCTTTTCCTACACTTTTCATTTCTGTCTTCATTCGGCCTATCCGTTTTGCAGGCCTTCTGTTGCAATAACATCTGTTTGGCCATTTCAGAACTAACAGCCAATATCTCACTACTCTCTTGACAATCCTCCTCTCCAGCTTGAATGCGTCTTAAAAAAGTGTCTTTATTTTCGATCTGGTGTCCATCCAGGTCATTCGGTCCATCTCGCCTGTCACCACAATCCTTCCTCGAGATTTGACTTAGTCTTTTGTCACATTGTTGTTGCCCTGTCACAACAGCCTCCTCTGTTGGATTGGAACAGGACAGAACGAAACCACTCTCCATAACAACCAAACTGTCCAACGCATTAGCATGTAACGTCGCAGAATCCAAAGAAGAGACAGAACGACCGTCTCCCACATGTGTGAAGTTAGTTGTCGGAGTTATTGTCGGCTGGGAGATTTGAGGTGCTATGCGGTGCCCTGGTGCATGCCTCTCTTTTGTTTCCTGATAATTTGGAGAATTGCCAGCGTCGTCACCCGTGCACTGTGAAGACTCATTGTGGGAATGGATAGTGATGCATTGTAGCTCCTCACATGGATTTGTACTTTTGAGGACATTTTCATTGCTTCCCTCCAGTCTACCTTCAGCACTACACACAGTGATTTTCTCAGTAGGAACTCTGCTATCCGTTACACAAGCAATATTTGTTCTAGGTATCCCACTGCTTTGGTCACTCTCCAGTTTCTCAGCTTGGATAGATGTGGTCTCCAAAATAGTTGCATCCATGAACTCTTTCAATTTCTCATCCAAACCACAAAAAACCTCAATACTGTCAATGGGAACAGCTACTTCCACAGTTTGACTTATGGCCTCTGACGACTTGTGATGGCATCCTTCCGGCATGGAGGCACACCTAGTCCGCCGGCCTTGTTTGGGCCCCGCAGTCACCCAGGATCCCTTCCTGCCCAATTCATAGCAGCACACCAAGTCGAGGTCGTCATAGCTGTACTGTTCCTCCCAGCTCCTTTTCCTGAAGGCTACCGGCATAATGGAGGTCCGGAGCTAGCCCATAGAGATTACGACCTGTAGGGAAATAAGAAGTCAGAGACTGAGACATGGGTTGCATGCATCAGGTTGCCCAAATGTAACCAAAATTTTAAATGTTCATGCTATGTATTGGAACTGCTGATAAATAATAACTTAAAATATCAAATAATGTTGGAATATCTTTGGTTGATTATTGATAATTATTATTATTGTTTTGTTAGGAAAACACACAAATGTCTGTGATGTAGAGCTGTAACAAGTTTAGATTTAGCATATTGGCTACTCTCCATCTGTGGTCCCTGGCAGGATAAAAACAGCAAGAAGCAAGATAGGAAATACAAAACATTAACAGTTGTACAGAAAACAACATAGAAGAATAAACATTAGCGCTCTAAAGTTAAGCGAATAAGTGCAACTAATGGATTGTTATGTTCACTTAAACGTGCATCTAAATTAATAATAATTAATAATATTCATATACACTACGTAACCTTTCGTGATCTGGACAACGAACCGAATAACCAAAAAACCTTCTGTAGTGTATAACATTATATTCAATTACTAAAACTAAACTTAACAATTTAACCACATACTCATCAATATTTATAATGGCATCTTGAACATATAAATAAATCATTACGCACACTGTTTGGAATAGACCACTGTCCATAAAGACATATTAAGAAACATAATGAAGAAAATAACGAGAAGTAAAGTATTCCCATTATACATACATTTACATTTACTATAAAACAATTAATGCACATGCATTATGACACAAATGGTTTTCAACTTCAGACAACAAACAATGGCACTTACTCCATAAACACATTTTTCCTGTCCTTTACCATGCAACACAAGCAGCGAGAACATAAAGACAAAACAAGCAGGATGTCCTCTTAGTGAGCTAAACATCTGCCACTCTGACAAAGCAATGGCATCACTCTGAACGTTGGAATAAGGTGAAAGGTGAATTTTCAAACTACACCAACCAAAAACAGTAACGGCCACCACAAGTATTGCAAAATAAAAATATTGATGGAAGCTAATCTAAAGTTTATTTCTAAGCTCGTAAAAATGTTCTCTCCTAATGTTATAATGACACGTTGAATAAGACTTGATAAATGACTTGTACATTTTCCAGCGATGAGTGTTGCTTTATAGCCCTGTAATCCAGAAACAGTGATTATAGTTATTACAAATCAAGAAGTAATCCACCTCTTTGGCAACAGATGCAGCTTCACGTTGTCTTTCCATTCATCTGACAGCGGGACGGAGCATTAATCCATGTGCGATCGGCGCTGGTAGTTCTCTCTGTTGGTTATTAAGTGAGTTGTCTGCGTTTTGATGGTAGAAGGTGAGAGAAGAACCGGGGAGCAGGGAAGAGTCCACGCACCACTTCCATCTTGATCACATTAAGGTTTTTTTTTTTGCTGACGCTGATCGCACAGAGCAAAGGGTGGTGTGTTACTAGAGGGGCTGGCTTTCTCCTCTCTCCCCCACTCCACCTCTGCTTTCCACTGCTGGATCTCTTCCTCAGCGTGGTCCCCTCCCAGCACTGTGGACAGGACGTCTGACTCACATCCAAGAAGCCCCCTCCCCCTGTTCCACAACACACTGTGTGCATTTAGAGCTCCTCTGCCTGCTGGTGGTAGAACCTTCTCTCTCTCTAGGCTTCTTCATCACCTCCAGGGCATGCTTGGTGGACTAAAGACTTGCCTGGTCTATTGATTGGATGACTAAAAGAGGGGCGTAGCAGAAGCTCCCCAAAACTATTATTGTTTTATTCTACACAAAACTTTTGTGTAGCTCTATATCACGAGAGGTAATCTCAGAAGACTTTACAAGGTAGTTGTAAGAAATGCAATAAAAACAAACAAATAGGAGCCATTGATATAATAAAACTATGCTTATACTATGTTTTATTGTTGTATATATTATTGTTTATTATATTTATTATCTTATTATACATGTTTTAGTTATGTTTTCATCTTTTATTGTGCAGCACTTTGGAAACGTATGCAATGTGCTATATAATTATAATAACAGTGGATTGGATTGAATTGAATTCCTTTTTGCTTTTCAATTCAAATCCTTATATATAATTAGACCAATGTTGGTAGACTTGGATTCCATTGACCAATTAAATGACAAAACAACCAAAGACTGACAGTGCTAATCCCCTCGTCAAAGAGTTGGTTGGTTCTGAAAAAGAAGGGCTGACTCTAATGTTTTCACAATACTAACATTTTAAAACTCAATTTTCAATGAATGATTTTTTTCATGAATAGACTCACTACCAAAATTGATACCACAGGTTAATTGTTCTTTTGTTTCTGGAGAGTTGGGAAAGGTTCTAAATTATTTAAAAGTCACTCACAGGAAATGTCCAATATAATCTTGTTTTTGTTTATCTTTTGATCAATACTTGCTCAATTGAGAATCTAGTTTCAGAGTTTTCAGTTCTAATTGTTGATACTTTGGACAACCCAGCAGTCCCACAAGACCTCTGCAAGGGGGCCAATGCAGATTGCTATTTAGTTTTGGCAGCTTCGTCTCTAGCATGTTGTTTCTTCTATTTTGTCATTTGGTTCAGTTTAAAAGCCTTCTTGACCCAAAAGTGTCCAAATGAACGATGAAATACTACTCTTTTTTGGTAAAATTTATTGAGCTGTGTGTTCATAAGAAAACACAAATAAAGAACACACGTTGATCGGCCACCAAATATGCGATCGGTATTTTCAAATAATCAGTCAAATGAAAATTATAGTGTTGAGAAAATGCCAAAGTAGAATGCTAATTGATTTATTTGTGGAGCAAAGAAATTCCAGGATGCTTCTAAGCTTTGACTTACACAGCACAGTTGTTTTCAATCCAAGAAGCACGTTTAAAGCTTAAAATAAACACAACAAATTACTTTCATAAATGTAACTAGTTCATATCTCTCTTTTCAAATAGCCTGCCAATAAGGACAGCATGTTGTGGTCTGATTTGTTCACAAAAATACAAAAATTACATTTTCTTTTTTAATTTTACCTTTTTAAATAGAAAGTTCACTTTTTGAGCTGAATTAAGTCATCTGGTTCTCGTGTTTCACTGTTAACCTGGCATTCACACTGGTGAATGACCAATAAGAAGACAGGCACTTATGTGAAAAGTGCAACATAATACAATCTGATTTCCATCATCATGTCACCCAAACGCTCAGAAATCTGGGTCAGTTCAGGACAAAACCTTTTTTTAAAGCATCTGGTTACAAAAAAAACTGACTCAATTTCCCTCGATAATACATCTTCTGGGACTCACCACTTCCTAATTCAATTATCAGAACCAATAAACATAAGGAACTAATTTAACTTGGACACACTTCAAATTACTACATAACATGCCTTTTTAATATTTTCATTTTGAATCTTATTAGTTCCAAAGTATGTTGATCAAAATGTGTATCATATCATAAATGTGCTCTATGTTCACACTTGGTCTGATTCACTTTAACTGGACCGATTCACGCTCACTTGTGGACGCTTTATTTGTGGATGTAAAACCACCAAACAATGTGGTCCATGAGTCACTGAAAGCTGGGGTACTTACTTTGTTTGTTTCATGGATAATACATGTTTATGTTACATGTTGAAATTTCCCCACTCTGGGACAAATAAAGGACTATCTTATCTGTTATCTTATTTCTTATCCCAACAGGCAGAATTTGGTAAAACTTTGTGAACAACATCCTGTCTTCATCTTATTCGAAAACTTATCTTTTGCAATGTTGAAAGGAAGATCCCTGTGAGTCACTATTTGATGCGAGCTTATTGGTGGAGACAGAGTGGTCCTCTCTTTGTCACAAACCAGTAATATCTTTAAGTGATGTACATCTTTTGAAAGCATCCCCCCAATGAACCAGACTTGGTCCAGTTTAAGTGAACCAAACCAACAAGTGTGAACGTGTCCTTAGATGCAGGCTGAGTCTGGGGCTGTAAAGCAGGGTTAATGCCTTTTAACCCATGGGTCGTGCAGATGTGCAGAGCTGAGGCCCCGCATAAGTCTTTTCTTAGGGGCCACAGTGGGAAAGTGTCCTCCTCTGTGTCCGCTGCCTCTCCCGGGACACAGATGGTCCCTCTCAAGAGAAAGCATCCAAATTCAACAGACTTCTGCAGGCCAACATCACATGCAGTCCAGTGTAATGAAAAGCAGATCCATGCGGACAGTTCCACGTGCAATGCGATGGTATGACTCAGGATCCATTCATTATCCAGGAGACGCAGCCAACACGAGTCCAGCCCCTGTCAATCAGCCCGTGTTTCAGGTCATGGGGTAAAGAACTCGACGTCACAGCCCCCTCCTGTCGGTTTAGGATGACGTCCAAAACACATGTTCGCTTAACAACATGTGTGGGAATATGTCCGCGAGCTGTTGTTTGTGAGCTGCAAACATTATAATGGCGTCAATAAAACCATGTGGGGCTTGTTCTGAAAAGCCCTCAAGCTTTTGGTCTACTATGGTTTTAATCCATGACTAGAATATTATACTGATATAAAGCAAATTTGCAATCATGCATTTGGGGCTTGTGAGAATTGTTATTTATTACTATGAATATAAATAATTCTACAGAAGTTCTAAATAAACTAAAAAACAAATTGAAAAGGTCTTGGACTGTACGCAACTCAAGTTATTTCTATAATCAATTTGTATTCGTATTTATTGTGATCTCCATTATCTGTTCAAAGACAGCTATTCTCACTGGAGTCAAAGTCAACAGAAGAGCGATTGTTCAGGTAATTGATTGATGACACAAACAAGCTAAGAATTTTGAAAGCTAAGGTATGAAAGCATCCTCTTAATGACGAGTTGAAACAAAGTTGGTTGTTTGATTAGAAATACATTTGTTACATGCTTCACTGATTACAACACAATCAGTCATCAACCCTTGTCATAGCCTGTTTTCATCTGTGTATGGTTCAAAAGACTAATAATCATAAGTAATAATTAATAATCATAATATTAACATTTAGCTATGTTGACCTTCTCTTATAAAGTGCAGGATATGTTTGAGGAGACGGTCCTGAAGCAGCGGCAGAAAATGGCGACTGCTCCACACATTCTGTACAAATAGTCTGAGCTGCTGAGTGTCAAACTGTAAACTGAACAGACAAACATTCTATAGTTCCCAGATGGTTCCTTATGAAATGTATGAAACAGTAAGAAATTGGATTTTTATGTGCAACAAAACTGAAGTCTGAAATTGAGATATCAATGATTGCTTATATTGGCTTGTTGCTTGTAATAAATTTTGGTTGTACTTTTCTATATGTTCTCATCGAGCTCATGGCAATTGGCATTGTAGTGTTTTGTGAATTAAGAGCAAACAAACTAAAACGAGTAATTGTCTTGTCCTTTGTTATGTTCTTGTTCTCTGTTCAAGACAAACATATAGACAGACAATATATTAAATTGATGCTATCGAGTATAGCATCAGTTCAACATATCTGCAGTTCAGCAACATCTGCAGACTGTTACTACAACTACCACCAACCAACAACACACACACACGCGGCAATGTGGGTGAAGTATTTTGCCGAAGAACCTTCTGAGGTCTAACAGGATAGATAGTTGATCTGCCGATAGCCATAGACCAGAAGAATAAAAAAAAATGTATATAGTTTCAAAGAATTCTCAAAAAAAAGTGAACAGGAAGTTACAAAAAGGAATTTGATTTGGCATCTGGTGCAATAACAAGACACAAATAGATATACATGGCATGCATGAACAAAATCTAATATATACATCCACACAATATACACAAACAATATAGCTTTACAAAACAATTATAACTTTTTTGAATAACGTACTGTATCTTGGATCAAAAAATTTAAAATGTTGCAAAAGATTCACATGTGACCAAAAATATCGTCTTATAATAGATCTAAGTGCCTGACTAATGCACCATTAAAAGGCTGAAACATGTAAACAGCTCGGAGCACATCCTTGAGCAATCACAGAGGCTGCATATAAAAGCCCTATTCATGATGCAAACCCATATGTCATTCATTCTTAAGGGGAGCGATGTGGGCCCAAAGGAAACAGCCTCACATTCCTTACTGATATAGTTTATTATTGGAAAAATAAGCCAGCCTAAATCAAGGGCATTGAAGAACACATACTGTTTGTCCACGGAAAAAAGCAGGCCACGCTATAAAGTACAGTCATTTTAGTTTGCATATAGACAAGAATTTCTTTTAACAATATTTAGCTGAACTTTAAAAGACTCAAAACAACAATTTTCTCAAATATAGTAGTTATGTGAGGCATGGAAAAACTGATTTACATTTATATGAAATTTTCAAACCGTAGGGTCCCATTTGGAGTCCTGAAATAACATTAACAAACCACATCATAATCCTTCAGTGCTTCCCTGTCACTTACTCTGCCCTGCGGTTAACAGCCCCTTTGGAAAGGCCAAGAGTCATGGGGCTTTAAATAACACTTTTTCAGCTTTAGTGGAAATATAAGCTATACCCCAATGTACAAGAATTAACCCATGGCCGTGTTTGGCATTCCGACGTGAAGCCAAATTAAAGTTTTAATTAAAGAATATCCTTGAATCGTGGGTTCATTTGTGCTAGCAGTAATTGTGTGGATCAGAATGTAAAATATGGCCATGGGAGACACTGAGGGGGTCTGGGAGAGTGACTGCTACTGTGGGAACAGGAAGTGAGTTATTGAAGATGCTAATAATCCCCAAGCTAAAACAATCTGTCTAATCTTCTTATGAGAAGGGTTGTGGGCTTTTTGGAGAAAAGCTCATACATTGTGCCTCCTCAATACTAAATACACAGTGTGCATGTGTGCTGCACTGGTCACCCACAAGAAAAGGCAATTGTGGACAATATAGCATCTTTAAAATAGTTGAGATTTTTGCTGTTTAATGCAAGTGCAAACAAATGTTTAATGGATAAAACATTAAACCCAGAGGCACACGGTTGTGTTCATGTTTTATAATATAATGTAATTAATTGGTGGGAAATTAGCCTTTTTTCAAAGAAAAGTTTATATGATTTTACAGCTCATTATTTGACCATTTATTACATATTTATGTTTAAAATTGTTACTTCTTCTAGACATCTTCATTAGAAAAAAATTAGACTAGTTAAGTGCTGACACTGCTGATAAACTAAGACTAGTTAGGCTTTTTGGAAAAATGTAATCAGCAAAAAAAAAAAAAAAAAAGCACACAACTATTGTTACTACTATAAGAGCAATGCAGAACCTTTTGTCATAGTTTTATCTTTTATAACTAACATTTGTACTATCTACCCAGTGCTTGAGCTGTGTTGCAGCCATGTGTGGCAAATATAAAATCTTATAAATAATGCTATGTTCACCCAATTCAATTGCTAATTAAAGACTTGATTTGACTTTATTTTACTCAGTTTGCCTTCCTTTGCCATGTGCTGTATAGTTTCCAGACATGCCTACTTTGTTTTTTCAGTGACACATGTAATATGTTGTTTGCACTGTAAAAACTATGTTAGGTAATATGAATGCCATTTAGGTGTTACATTTATTTTAAATTCAAAATACCTTTTCATTCTGTCCCATCTGCACATGTTATGAAAACAGCATACAAGGAGGCAGTTATCCAGATGACAACTAGAGGGCAGCGTTTTTTAATGTCAACACTTCACTAAAAGGTCTTGGAGGTTATCATTCATAACATTGCACTACACATATTTCACACAACTGCGCGCCGCTGGGACCAATAACTCGGGCGGCACTGAAAACAGCTCCATATGAGTCGGGGTATGGCGACTGCAGCTGGAATCCATTTGTGTGGCTTTGGTTTTAAAACACATGCCACAAAAGCCTGTAAATGCATGTATCCAGGCACATTCTCACACCTCTGCTCTCGCCAAGAAAACACACAAGTAAACTGATGCTTTGCTATACTTCAAAAATCAACAATAAAATGTGTTTATTTATTTGGTTAGGTTGGTCCCTGCTAATGAACACAATTTGCATGTTTGTTGTGGCTGTCGAAACCAGAGCACCTGAAAGGGAGAACATGCAAACTCCACACAGAAAGGAGAAGATGATTGGTGCGCCACGGTAGGTACACTTTGTATCAGATTAGTCTTGAATACAAATGTAAATTATCTGCCTTTTCATATTTTTATTACCTTGTCCTTGACAGACATGGATTCTTGCTGGGAGTGGATTTGCCTTTCCGTAGATCAATCCAGTAACTTGGCGGGGAAACATCTCCTGCATGTGGAGTACAAATAAGTATTGGTAATAGAAACAATGCATTTTATGACTGTACATTAATTCAAAGAGGCAAGAAGTCTACTTGTTTGTTTGGTAATTGCAAGAAGCAACAGTAGGGCCTTATAGAAGTGTATCTATTTAAATATACATTTAGTAACTTTAATCATTTGTCTCTGCTGCGGCAATTGTTTCAGAAGACAAAGACTTATGTCCAGAGAGACTTGCAACAGCCGCTGAAAGTTACAACATCCACATGCTTTGTTTTTCTCACCAAACAAAAACAACCAAGTGTCTTTTTGTCTTGGACCACACTGACACCCTCCACTCTGCTGACCATATGCTGTGCTGGCGTTGTCTATTGCATTAAAAGCATGAGAAATGTGTTGTTGGATACAGTTGCCACAGCACGCTCATCAAGAAATGCTTGGACCAAAACTCACTGATGAGCACGAGCCAAAAGTGGTGCTATGACTTGATCAGATGAAAACGTGCTTCTGATCTGTGTTCATTTACATCTCAAGTCCAACTATAACCACCCAACATCTGCATTCGATCCATCTTACAAGTTACTTTCACAACAAATGTTCAATGTGTTGAGCAATCTTTTATCCCAGTTTTGGAGGTTAGCTTATGTTAGCCACCTTTTAAGTTGTACATTATACAAACATAGCTTATTTATGAATTCAAATTAAGTTATTCAGTTATGAAAATATAAACCTTACTATATCATAACCTGATACAGAGGGTCCTGGTTAAATTAAATTCAAATAAAACATGTAATAAAACATATTCATATGGGTCATGCAGAGAACAGTTTTGGAGAACATTAATCTGTAATGGCCTTTCCGCCATAAATAAACATAAGATAAAACTCAGGAAATTTGGGAAATATCATTGCATTACATTATACAACATGCTGCATGACTTAGTTGAGCAGCTCATCCCATAATATTACATTCATTCTTACATAATTATTAAATTATTAAACCCATATGGGATACGCTGAATTAATACTATAGACTGTAATATTGATACATTACCAAGAGTGAAATGTTGTAGTTTCATTACACAAACAGCTGGGGGCAGCAAATCCCATAAATTAAAATTGAACAACACAGGGTAAAACTAGATCCTGGGTAAACATGTGTCCTGTAATTCTGTTATGTGTTGTGCCCATATATTGTTGAGCCTTTGCTTAGCTAGCTGTTCGGCATCATTGACAAAACCTTCCGCTAGCTAATGATGAAGTAGAACATGGAGTAAAAATATAACTAGCCAATTATGCATTTAAGGTTACTTATGTAGGTATGTATTTGTATTGAAAAATATTCTTCCATACTTACAATGTAATAAGAATTGACAGCAAATGTTTTAACTAGCAGTTCCTACCTTAACGTAACGCCAGATTAGAACGAACAGCTTCATTAAAATAATTCCGTTTCAGAGCAAATGTGCAAATGTAGCTTCTTTTCTTTATAATAGAACATTTCCAGTAACAGGTGCAGCGCCCATAGATTAAAATCATGGATGTTTGTAATAACCATAGACTGTAATAACAGTCTGTGGCGACAAACCATACGCCAAACACGTGTTGTATGCCACTTTCAAAAGTTTAAGTAAACTTGCTCTACGGTTTTTTCCCTTATTTTTGAATTATAAATATATCAAAAAGTGCAAGGGTATTCAAACAAGAACGGTGAATGTCAGATAGACGCAATAGTTTTTTTTTATTATTTATTTCATTAGCGTTACTTTAATTTATAGTGTAGTTTAGAATTTCCCGACGCTCATGGAACGCACCATCACAAACCGGACTTCTTCCGCGTTTGTTTACCTGCCCTCGCCTCAGACAGATCATAGACATAAATGGGCGTAACGTTACATTACTAAATTTAGCGCGGTATAATCAAGCTCCATGTTGCTAATTCCCAATACTATGATTACTTTCTGAAGTCTGGCATGAGTGTAAAACTAGTCCTGCTACACTTACTGAAGTTTCGGTTTCTTGTGTGAAGTTGTCGTACTTTCACCGTGTACAATGGGATGTTGTCAGAGTAAAGAGGTATGCTAGCTAGTCCATAATCCTGAATATAGCTGTTAATCTAACTTTTTGTATGAATACTTTACTTGTGTCCTCTCTTTTAGGGGAAACGAGACTGGAAACCGCTGGAGGACCGCAGCTGCACTGACATACCATGGCTACTCCTCTTCATGCTTTTCTGTTTGGGGATGGTCAGTGTTTTTAGCTACGGATAAACTTGACAGATTCACGACTTTTTTATTTGTTTTTTCTGGGGCCCGAGACAAATAGTAGTTGTTACATAACAGTAATGACATACAAATACTGTTTTTATTATTCTTCATTATTGCCTATAAAAACCTTTTGCATACTCATACACTCAACCATTGTGCATTAAGCTAGAGTACAAAACTCTTATTCATAAACACATTTGGTTTGTCCCAGCAGAAAGCGTTTTTTTAAGTAACATCTGGTGTTAAAATCAGACCACAACTTTCTGTTTTATCTTATTAGGAAACTTGCTATCTGTTGCATACTGAGAGCTGATAGAGTACTGGTACTCTTTTTGATAGTACAAAATATGTCACAGAGGCCAAAAACACATGTATGTTAAGCTTTACGGAATTTTTGAATGTTTCTCTTTGTGGTTTGCAGTTGTGCATCTGTGGCTTTGCTATTGCCACAGGGGCAGCCTCCAGACTACTCTCTGGATATGACAGTTATGGTAACACCTGTGGTCAGAAGAATACCAAGATTGAGGGAGTGGAGCTGAGCGGACGGGACATGAGAGAAAACAAGTGAGTCAAGATTAAATTCTACAGGTGTAGAAAACCAAGAGACACCGCGTTTTTTTCCCTAGAAACCCAGCAATGTTTTATTTCTTCTGTGTTATGAATCTTTGAACACTTGAGATGTACTGGTGTTATTCTAAAAGTAGATTTAATCAGTCTATTGCCTGGCTTTGCTGAAACAATGGGTGATACTCTAAAGATGGGCTGATTGCGTGTGGATGCTTTGAACAAAAGACGTCTCTGCCACAAAGAGGGACTGTGTAGTAAATGCCACCATGCTTTATTTCGTAGATGCTTCAAATAGTCTTGTAAATAATTTGATAAAATATAAATTAAATTGTCTCTTTCAGATATGTCTTCTTCCTTGAGCCGTGCAACTTTGATTTGATCAACAGGAAGATCAAGTCGATAGCTCTGTGCGTCTCACAGTGTCCCTCTACTCAGTTGCAGACTCTCAATGATATAAAACAGTTTGCACTTCATAATGGTAAGTGTAGCTTAGAATATTGTTTATATCAGACCAAACACAGGCGGACGTGCATTGTAACTGTGACTATTATGTATTGTGTTTTAGACAAACATAAATCACATATGCAGACACACACACATAGGCAGGTCCAGGACAACAAAGAAAAGAAAAAATAATTTGTATAAAAGATACAAATAAAGCTGAACATATTGTTAACTGTCCGTCTTGTTGGACCACCTGTTGATGGAGCTCTCATTTTATTATTTTATTGTCTAAAATATATATTTTTCCTATGAACACATTTGCCTTGATATGATTAATTGCAATGTCTTATAATATAAGTCTATGTTTTATTGTTGTTATTACTTAAAGGAGCTGCCATGGTATGTCTTAAATATTTATTTTCTTTGTTCATAGGATCAGAACTTTGCACCTATGACATCACTCCTGCACGATATACGAGCCATGCTGAAAGGGAAACCAAATGCCCCAAACTCCCTGTTCATGCAAGGTTATTAAAACTCCACAGTAATGATCTGTAGTTTGCTTTTTCATGTATCTGTTGGTCGTGTTTTTCGCAGTAAACCGATCCCAGTCTTCCGTCGGTGTATTCCAGTGGATATCGCCTGTTACGCAGAGTTCATCCAGGCTTTTGTCACGTTTGTCAGTGACAACAGCGTCTTACACAGAGTTACTGCAGGAGTGATGGCCAGCAAGGAGATCATCATGGGCCTTTGTCTTCTGGCCTTAGGTATAACAACGCTTTCATACTTTCTTTCTATTACATGACAAGTTTCTTTTTTATTCTTTAGTTTTGGAGTTTTCATAGATTACAACAAAGCATACAGAACATTACAGAACTATCACTTTACTGCTTTATCTCTATGTGAACATGTAATTGGGTCTCTTTAAAATATTCATAGCTAATTATTATTACAGTTTTTTACAGACTCAACGCTAATTATATCATGAAAGTCGAGTTTGTATCAAAGGTGACATATACGTAGGTCTGTCACTATAATAACTACTATTATATTTATCCATCGTTCAATAACATACTAACAATGTATTTTTGGCCTTTGCAGTAGTGGACGAATATTTGCTATTATCTTTTGTTATGACGTTTTTGATGTAGAGGGTGTTTGAGCTGTTTAATGTCTAAATATTACGTATTTCTAATGATTATTTTTGGAAATTGATGTTGCTTATGGTATTATCCTGCTTTCTTTTAATTGCGTAAGTGCCTTCATGAGGTTTCCGTATTATCGTTTATCTCAAAAAATGTACAGAATCGAATTATCTTATGTCAAAATTGATAATCGTGGCAGGCCTACTTAAACAGGAAATACAGCATTTTGAAAATAACATTCAGCATTTTATTTCCAAACATCAATAATGTATTTTTTTCCTGTAGTGTTGTCTTTGGCCATGATGGTTGTAATCCGCTACATCTCTAAAGTGCTGGTGTGGATCCTAACAATCCTGGTTATTATTTGCTCAATAGGTAATGTTCTTCTGCAAAGTCTATCTCAAGCATTTAAAATTCAGTGTCAAAAGTCAACCGATAACCTTTTCTATTATTTTTTTGCAGGTGGAACTGGTGTCCTTTGGTGGCTGTATGCCGACCACAGAAACGCTCTTAAAACAAATTCGACCACTGTATTTGGGAGAGAAGTGGCATCAGACAACGTGAAGGCCCTGCTTGCTTATGCTATCGGGACTACGGTTTTCACGGTAGGACCTTCTGGCTCCTTAAATGGCAACATGATAAAGGAATGTTATTTTACATGATGCGGTGTATCTCGCAGGTGGTGCTGCTGATCGTCATGTTCTTCATGAGGAAGCGGGTTGCTCTCACCATCGCCCTCTTCCATGTCGCTGGGAAAGTTTTCATCCACCTCCCTTTGCTCGTGATGCAGCCTTTATGGACCTTTCTCTGCCTCATGCTGTTTTGGGTCTACTGGATTACTGTGCTGCTCTTTCTCGGGACAGCAGGTCTGATTATCTTATTAAATGAGTCTATACCAAGATGGCAATGCTATGGTTAAATGGTTATATCGGTGGTTCTCAAAGTGAGGGCGGATATATAAGCTGAGCAGGTATTACAGTATGAATACATAAACAATTCTGTATTCATGATTATTTATAATACTGTTTTTCATCTGTTCATAATACTTGCAATTAGATTAAATAAGACAACAAAGGACTCAATTCAAAGACTGCATTTAATTGTATACAACAGTGGCAGTGGTGAATTGATGTCACCTGAATATTTTAGCTCCCTGATGGAAAAGTTTGAGAAACCCTGGCGAATAAGGGACTCATTTCCAAGCTGAAGACTGAATGTGTTTCTTGTCACATGTTGATATTTCGCCAAACTTAATTGTCTCCCACTTTTGGAATATTTGGCTTGTCTCGTGATGTGGGAGGATGGCGTCAGAGAATAACTTCTCTCTTCATCTCCCACTTCTGTTTTTTGGCAACAAATTCTTTTGTTTTTTTTTATTTCTTGTCTAGAGTTTGTGTGTTTCAACAGTTCTACTTGTGTACATGTGCAAGTGTATTGAAGTTACCTTTCACCACAGAAAAAGTTTATAAAACTCTTTTACATCATGTAATATCCATTTCCTTCGACAGGAACACCGCTGAAGAACAACTCTACCAACTTAGTTGAATATAAATTAGAAGGCCCCTTGCAGTACATGGTGTGGTATCATGCAGTCGGTCTCATCTGGATCAGTGAGTTCATTCTGGCCTTTCAGCAGATGACAATTGCAGGAGCTGTGGTCACCTACTACTTCACCAGGTAATAACTTTAGCCTCAATATGTTCTTGTGTATTTATGTACATATTGATATTTCAGCATTGCTTTGTTTTTATCATTTTGAAGGAATAAATCACAGATGACCTCCGTCCCTATTCTCAAAGCAATGGGTCGCACATTTCGGTATCACCTGGGCACCCTGGCCAAAGGTTCCTTTATTATCACTCTGGTTAAGATCCCCCGTCTCATCCTCATGTACATGCACAGCCAACTCAAAGGAAAGGTGAGCACTCCTGGTTGTGGGTTTTGAATTTGGAGATTTTGGGGACATGTCTGACCAACCTAATGTTAAATGTCATGTTCTTAGGAAAATGCTTGTGCGCGCTGTATGCTGAAATGTTGTATCTGCTGCCTGTGGTGTCTGGAGAAGTGTTTAGCCTATCTGAATCAAGTAAGTCTGGTTTTACATCCAGTGCATCACTGTTGTACCAGCGTCTAAACTGCCATGCATAAGTAATTATCCTCTGTTCCAGAACGCTTACACTGCAACAGCAATCAACAGCACTAACTTCTGCACCTCAGCCAAAGATGCGTTTGTCATCCTGGTGGAAAATGCACTCCGTGTGGCTGCGATAAACACTGTGGGAGACTTTGTTCTCTTCTTAGGAAAGGTACAACACAGCACAAATGAGATTGATCAATTAGCTTCAAACCAATTGTATATGTTGTTACCATGTTTTTCCTGTAAACCTCCAGGTGCTGATTGTGTCTTGCACCGCATTTGCCGGAGTCCTTGCACTAAACTACCAGCGGGAGTACACAGTTTGGGTCCTTCCTCTCCTCATAGTTTGTCTGTTTGCATTCCTGGTGGCACACTGCTTCCTGTCTGTCTTTGAGAACGTGGTGGATGTGCTCTTCCTGTGTTTTGCTGTGGACACCAAATACAATGACGGCAGCCCTGGTCATGAATATTACATGGACAAGAGCCTAATGGTGAGTCACTTAGTGTTCTACTAATTCAAGGCCACGAAAATAGAAGTTTTGAATCATCTTTGCCTTTGCAGGAGTTTGTCGAGAATAGTAAAAAGATGGGGATGTACAAATCAGGTGGTGAAACTGGCGATGGAAAAGAAATGGAGTCCATGGTGAGTTCGTATTGACTTTATAGGCCTTAACGGTCTTTTACCTGATTTTTTTGTTTTTGCAGACACACAGAGGAGGCACCCTGGCCTAGTTATGTTTTCGTTAATCAAGATTTTAATTAATGTAAAAAGGGCTAAACCACTAATGGCATAATGGTTACTCATAATGGTGTTAGAATAGTTGTCCATAGTACACTGATATGTGCCTCTTCTGGATAATGGTGCTACAGAACATGTTTGACACTAATAGGTATGTTTTGTGCTGTTGGCTTTTGTCTAGTGGATTGTGAATATTCTCATATTCATTGTTTTATAACATAGTCTTATCTTAAATGCTAATTTTATATATTTTTTCAATTTGTACTGAACTTTTTAATAAAATAAATATATGTTTTATTATATGTAATAGATGTAATATGATATGATACATATATGCCTTTTTTATATTTTGGCCAGTGTGTGTGTTTTTGGCCACCAGAGGTCAGCAAATTCTCCTACATGTATCATTTCACATTCACCGGTGAATTGGTGTCCTCAAAACCTAACCATTTACATTTTTCATTTGTTTAAGTTTGCATGTACAAAGATTTGTTTGGCAGCTGTATTGTACTTAAATGTATGCACATTTGCTTTGAATGTTATTAGAAATATATTACTAATAACATTATTGGTAATATATTTTGATATTGTATTATTCGTAATAAATATCTATCATATTACACATGTATTTGAATATAAGCTTTGAACATCCCACTGATGTTTGTAGCTGGAGCATCACAATGGAGAAACGCTGACTTGACATGAACTAGCCCAGTGTGTGTACTACAGTGTACTAATGTATGGATCCCTGCAGTTTCTTTCCTGTCAGCCATTGACCAGACAAGTGCCCTGCCACTAAGCAGTTGGAGCTTATTGATGGGAAAGCACTATGCTGTTTGCCTCCATAAAACTCAGGAATCCAGAGAAAAGCTGCTCTGTGGGCACTGGCCAACCACACCTCACCATTTCCCCCAGTACTTAACAGAATACATTCCTGGAATCCTTTGTTCATGAGCAAAAAGACCATCTGAGTGCTCCCTGGAATACAGTCAGTCCTGTAGTTTTCGATAATATTTGTGCTGTAACTAACAATTTTGTCACCACGAGTAATCTAGTGTTTTTCAATCAGTGTGCCTTATTGAGATGAGCTGTTGTTTGGTGTGTCTTGACGATTCAATATCACCTCATTGGTCAAAATTATGTGAAAGTGAAATAACAGGATTAGAATATTTAATATTCTTCTTTTCATGATTCTCCATATGACAATTACTTTGCATTGTTAATAACCGCTGCAGGGTCTCATTTTTGTAGTTTCAGCTTTTTCAGCCTGTGATTGTTTTTAATGAAAAAGCCTTCTTTTCCTCCACAACAGACTATTTTATTTAAATCTATTTAGTGGTTGCTATTGTTTGTTATGCAAATACTTACCTATTTGTGTCTAAAACATCAGCAAATAACGTGTGGATGTGTGTATAGAGAGCAATTAACGATTAATCAATTATAAAAATAGTTATTGAACAAAACAATTCATGGATTAATAGTTACAGCCCTAATGCTTATTAGAACATTACATACTGTATATTAATAAAGGCCTTGAGTAAATAGACGCCCTGCTTATAGAAGAATTCAGACCGCACAATAAACCACGTCTATTCAACAGATAGTACAATCCAACCTCCAACTCATCTCCAAATACAAGCTAAATTCTCTCTTGTTTACTGATTTTGTCTAGTTTAGTAGTTTAAGCTTGGTATCCATTCCCTTACATTTACATAATATGCTTTCAACAAAGTGACAGATTGTTTTTGCACATTAGAAGGGTCTTTTGTGTGCATTTAGGTACAGGTATATTAGGATTCCTTAGGTGGAATAGTCCTGCAATAAAAGGTGAAACAGACAGTCGGAGCACTATTCTTCTGAGACAAAGTTAAGTGATAAATGAAGTGAAGGATAAATCATTCTTATGTCATCTCCACAAGGCTTCATGATGTCCTGCAATCAATCTACTGCGACAGAGAAGTGGCCACCGCCGCCGCTGGCCTAGATATTAAATCTGCAGGTTATTTAAGGCCATTTTCTCAGCTCTCTCAAGTTGACTTTGGATCCACGTTGGAAAGCGGCTGTCAGCATCTTCTTGTCGTCATATGGTTCGCGCTGCCTATAATGAATTTTAAATGAACCCACACCCTCTGACTCACCGTGCTCTATAGGTGGATATTTGTGTTGTTTTCATTTATTTATTTGATTCTTTATTTATGTGCTTGGCATGAAATAATCATTTGGTGCTCTCTCAGGCCTTGTTGGACTTTTGAAGACATAGGGTCATAAAAGAGTGGAGCTGCTGCTATAGTAGCTGTCTGTGCTGGAGCTGAGTCAGGCTGTGAGAGAGAGGTGCTGTAAGTACGGATCAGCACCAGGCCTTCTCTGCACCCAAAATATGTCTCTAACAAG
>JAPMNZ010941586.1:0-14031 GCA_029875035.1 Pomatoschistus microps | reverse complement strand
AAATGTTTAACGCCCGATTCCCAGATTTCTGAGACTACTGGAACTCCCAGAGCTTCCATTAAAACTGATGAAATTCTGAGAAATTCCCCCCAAAGTAAGAATATTGAGCTTTTCCCGAGGATTTTTAAAATAAAGTAATTCATAAGACTTTTTTCTCTAGAAATGGTAATCATAACCAAAATACAAAAAAACTTTTGACAGCAAATGTGTGTTGCTATGGTAACTAGCAACTTTAGCTGTATTCTCTGGTAGAAAATTAGTTAAAGGTACTCAAGGAACTAAATTAGTTAAAGGAACTCGTCACAATTAAAAAGTAAAAGAAAATATAAATGATGTAAAGATATTGAGAAAGTCGCAAAGTAAATAATGTTTTTTTACATAGCACATTTTTACAGACTAAGGTCACCTAAAGCGCTTTACAGTAACGATAATATACAATATTACACTGACGCAAAAGTTATGAAGACCAAGAATGCACAAGAGGTGAGTAATTACACTTCCAAAAATAAAATGTATGCATCAACATGTATGGCCAGTGGACCCACTCCCTATGGACCAATGGCTCTATGTGTTTGTTATTAATGCATTTCCTGTGTGCAAACTGTTTGATTCTGTGATCCGTTTTTGGTGGATCCAAAACTTTGTAAAGTCCTCCGAGACCACTGCTGCTATGATTTAGGTTCTCGCAGCTTACTTTTCAGCCGATCTTGCACTTTTTAAGATATACTGTATGTATATTTGTTCTCAGACTGTATAGCAGTTCTTTCACACCGTACATTTTTCAACAACAAAACAAAAGAAGAGCGTGTGTTCCCGGAGCTGCGATGAGCACTGACCCTGTGGCCTCAGCCTCCTCTCGCAGACGTTATGTGACCGCCGTGTGAATGATTGATCAAATCTGTAGCCGACTATAGACCTAGCTCTGGGACGGGGAGGCTTCTCTGTGCTCTGTCTTACCTCCATACAGACCTGAACTCACCCAGAGTCAAGTTCATGTTCATTTTACTTTATTTCTTCCAGACCTGGACAGTTGAAGGTTCTGGTATATATGCCTCACTGTGACTGTGTGTGTGTCCTGACTTCGGGAATGACTGTGAGGAGCCCAGGGGCCGGACGAGCCCAGGGGCCGGGAAGGTTCATAAGATAAAAGCATGTTTTTAAAGACCCATGTGTATTCAAATTTACTGATAAATAACAGTAAGAGAACCTTCAAATCAATCTTGAAAACACACAGGAAGAAAATGCCTTGTAACTGGTATAATGTGGCCCCGCCCCCTGTTTTTTGGTTGTTTTTCTTTACTTTTTTTGGGAAGAAAACAGGGTATTACAGCAGTGTATACAGCATGCATCAGCGTCTCCGTGTTGCCCTTAGAGACAATGGGACGGGCTCTGTTTTTCAGATGAGAAATACTTATTTTTGTGACGTTATTATTATAAGGCATAAAAAGTCAGCTCTGAGGCAAAAATTAGGCCTAGGTTTCTGACATGTGATGATCTATTAGAATAATGTGTTTGTAGTAAAAGTTTCTCTCTCAATCTCAGTTTTGTCCTGGTTAAGCTGGAGAAAGTTCTGCCATCCAGGACGTAGAGTCTAAAGTGTAGTTAAAAAGAGCATCCATTGGCCTGATGTCATCAGGAGACATGGAGGTGTAGAGCTGTGTCTCATCATTATTATAACTATGGAAGCTAGTTTAGGAAGATTTTGTTATTTCTGAGTAGAAAAAAAAGTATTTTGGTTCTTTACCAGACGATAGTAGGTTTGCGATGTTATTAACATGTTTCAACGGATACTTCCGTCTTCCTCAGAATCGTCTCACAACGTCATCAGCTGCTTTTCCCAGGCGCAGTCAACCCAGCCAACCTATATTTACATGTCTGACTGCGCCCTCTGCTGGCCAGTGGTCGCTGCAGAAGGGGACCCCATGTACGGGAGAGTCGGTATGTGCCCTCATCACGATTCATAGTGTCTGCGCCACGTTTCCTGATTTCTATTACTTCTTTGATCCAGCGTTTGTGTTTGTTGGGCTTCTGATTGATGATACAAATAAATAAACTTTGATTTTCTTGCCGTCCCAGTCGATGAAGTGGTTATTGCGTTTGCAGTGGTCTGATGTTGCCAATATTCTTACTGTGGAAGCTAATGCTATGTCTCTTGATGACACCACCAAGAGGGAGCATGTTAAAATGAGCTGGCCCTAAAATCAAACCCTATTATTGACTCTGTTTAATGGAATCATTAAATGAAGCTTAAACAAAGTTGCATTACGGTGAGTGTCGGACTGCCCCTAAACGCCACCTATTCAAACCCATTCCCCTTAACTACCCCTAAATTAAACACATTTTAGTTAAACTTTGTCTGTTTCTTCGCTGCCTCTGTGGATCTGGGCGACCTGTTTAAATTTCTTGGGAAGCCGGTGAAGAATGCCAGACTCTCTTTCTCTTCATCCATTTTAATCACAGTACCCAGGGCCGGGTCAGGGGGCCAGCGGTTTGAGACAATGTTGCAAAAACGGTCATTCCGGTGTCACTCCAAAATGACCTCCAGCTGACTGAGATGTCTTTTGTGTGTTTCAGTTGTGTATCTGCTCACTCACCTCCTGCAGTGTGGTGTCGATGCTGAAGATCTGGCCCTCGCCCTCCACCTGACGCACACAGAGTTTACAGCTCAGATCCGTGGAGCAGGAGCTGAGTCTCTCCAGGGTGAAGGTGCAGTGGAGGCTCCTCTGACCACCGCTCCACACCTGGTAGAAGGGGATCTCCTAAAAACGACAACAACAAGGTTATTTCCGGTGTTAGGGTATTACAGTGATTAGGTATTACAGTGGTGATTATCCAGGACACTCGACATCCATGAATTTATGGACATTGGTCATCTGCTCCTATGGACCAATGGCTCCAATGTGTTTTTTATCAACGCATTCCTGTTACTGTTACTTTATCCCCACAACTGTCAGACTGTACGATAAGTCACTTTAAGTCACTAATGCACTAGGACTGAAAAAAACAGTACTGCTATTGCCCCTTTTTTAATTGAACATAATTATATCCTGCACAGACTATATTTTTAACCTTTAGAATTTTTGCACACTTGCACAACCTGAGTGATTCAATCCGTGCCAAATGTGACATATACATTTCTCCAGTATGAGATAAAAAAGTCTATCTTATCTTACAGTTAACTTTTACCGTTTATCTTACAAATATCTTACAAATAACCCCTTTTCGTTCGAAGCAACATCCACTGTTTAAACGATATAATTCAGTAGACTTCTCAAACATACAACTGAACACTACAAACAGTAATACAATACTACCACCGATGGTATCAGACAGACAACACAAGACACACACACACACACACACATACACTCTGACAATACACAGGCCCAAACTCTCCGACCCTACACCTCTCTCCCACGACTACTTGCTCTGTGCTTAAGGCATCACTCTCTTTTTCCCACATATTTCTTCAATACATATTTTTTTAACAATATTATGAATTTAATCAGGTTTGAGCATGTCTTCAATTGATCGGATCTGTGTGGGCCAATCAACAGTTTTGTAAAGTCCTCCGAGATAACAACTGTTGCGATTTAGGGCTGCACAAGAACATATTGAATTGAATTTGAATTGCTAAACTTCTGGGCCTTCTGATGAAATCATGCAGGACAGAAGAGGGAAAGCGTCTTTTGAAAATGGAGGATTCGTGGGTAGATAACCGCGTAATCTGACCATCTCGGTGCGATCTCGTGAACCCACACTCACAGCTGGGCTTGAGGAAGGAGCTAAACGTGAAGAAGGAGATAAACCTGATCTGCCCTCTTAGTAAAGTGGATGAGAAAAGGAAAAGCTCGCCTACTACGCCTCTGCTGCTTCTGCTGCTTCTGCTGCTGGTCAGGACGAGGGTTCACTAATCTCACATCTCTGGTTTTGCATGAACACGCTTCCAAAACACAGAACAAAGAGGCCTTTTTGTGGGTTTTTTGGGCTTGTGAAGGGGAAATGGATGCTCTTGTCTAGTAATAATTGATATTTGCATGGATCAAGCCAAAACAAAATGATTATCTGAACATGGATCAAAAGAAAGAGTGTATTTCAGTGACCTGGTACTTGGCGATGAGTTTGCTCTTCCAGTGCGGCTGAGGCACGTCGTGGATGGACAGTCTGAGGTTGTGAGTGCTGTCTTTAAACCTGAGGCTCTTTGGTTCGTCCAGGAGCTTTCCTCCCATCTGCGTCTCCATCTGAAGCACCTCCTGGAACACACACACATGGGTCGTTGGTTCGATTCAACTGTGATTGTCGATCTATTGAGAAATGTAGACCTGGCAGTGGCGATTGCACCTGTACATGGTTCATTTTCGAGTCCGTCCAGATCAAACAAAAGGAGACAGAGCTTTATGTATGATTTGTCTCAATGTGCATAAGAACAGAAGATGTCATCAATTGAGATATAAATATCACATGCTTAAGATAGAGATACAGTAGAAACAATGTGGGCAAAAACAAACGTTCAGTTCTTCATATAATTATGTCTAGCAGTTAAACAGATGTAATATAGATATAACAGGGGTACACTACACAATATAGGTCAGGTTCCACACATTTACACAGGATTGTTACTTTTTGTGGAATATTTTGCAAGCCACTGTGACAACGCAATATCCCTTGTGGATCAATAAAGTCTGTCCAAGTCGAAGGATTGCATGTCTATCACAGCCACCCCTTACTAACTTTGAAAGGGACGTAACAGAACAGTATCTGAGGTTATCAAAGACTGCCAAGAACGGAACAACATCCTGACCACCATCAGAGAAAATCCCACATGTATGTTGCATTATTCAGGCTTAGGCTTCACCTTAGGCACTGCTGCGGAATGCAATATAAGCTGTTCTTTTTATCATTTTGTTTGTTCCGATGTAAAGCCACTGCTCAAGTCCTACATCTGCTCCTTATGCCTTGTTAGGCTATTTTACTTGTAATTCAAAAATCAAATCAATCTGGTTATCCCAAAAGCAACAATTGTTATGAAACAATTCGTAAAAATAGTCTTCATGGACCAACAATTGGTCAATCAAGACTATTACATTAACCAAAAAACTTTGCGGGAAAAAGAGAAACGGAGGAAAACCAGAGATGAGGAATTATTGCAGGGCTGACAGACATCCATTTGTAGGTAGAGTTCAAGTCTGTTGAGTCACAGTCTACTTAGAGGGGGATCCGGTCCAAAAGTCTGACTCAGGAGTTCAGTTTGGATGGAGGAAGAGTGAAGTGAATACTGTTCTTAGCCTTGAAGTTGTGTTTGTAAATCAAAACCACAGACTAGACTTGCTGCGGTGTTTAAAATAGAGACCTCTTTGGACTCCATGAACCAATCTAACTGATATAAAGCACTTTTTCTTTGCACACATATTGCAAAAGACCGTTCTGCATCACACAGATTAAACATGTCAATTACTTGGACTGAATCCATACAATACACTTTTATTAAGACATGCTTTTTGGAAACGTCCAGAGAGCTAAGAGCTTCTCAGTAAATGCATTTTGAGCAGTCTGGGATTATAGTCAATGTCCTGCTAAGCCTATAATCACATGATGCAAAACTGTCTATGTTACATAAACGGCAACAGTTATGGATTCTCTTGATTTTGACTTTCTTCCACACAAGCTGCACTCTGGCCTTTATCTCAGATACTTAATCACATTCTTATTCAGGACTGTGCATCTGTTTAACTGCTTTAATACTATGAAAAGGCTCCCACCGTTTCTTGTATAATCCATTCCTCCCACACACCTGTAAACATGCATCTTCCAGTTTCCTTTGAAACGCCAACGCTGCTTTGACAACACAGTACAAATACATATCCATAACTCACACTGAGCTATATAGAATCTGAAGGCCCTCCCCCATTTCACACCTCTTCTTGTCAAGGTTCCCAGAAAGTGCCTTCCCTCATAAGGACTATGTACACAAGTGCTAAACCCAGGGCTTCAAATGAACACCTCACCTTCTGTGTTACGTTACCTGTAAAGCAGCTGTCAAACCTCAACGGATTGCAGGTTTTCACTCCAACCAAGCAGGAGCACACCAGACTCTACCCATTTCCTCAAGTGAGTCCGGACTTAACCTGGGTGCGGTCTCTATGCTCCTGCTTGGTTGGAATAAAAACCTGCACCCACTCTTGGCATTTTCTGGATCCAGTTTGACGTCCTATTGTAAAGTCTGCTTTATGCTTCAAACAGTAGGAAAAAAAATACAATTTCAGACAGGCACTATAAGGACACTACTCATCTGTGCTAAGATTAATTCACAAATACAAGATCAAAATAAAACTCCAGGATCGCAGAGAAAACAGTGACTGTGACACAAATGGACAATGAGAAAGGAGGTTGTAATGTAAGTCAATAGGAGCCGGAGCAAGACTTAGTCCATGAACACTTCCCTATTGGTCTTCAATAAGCTAGCTTGAGGGTTAGCATTCTCCGTCTATAAACAGTCTATTGTTGCAACTCTGGAATTTACCTAAAGTGTATGCAACTGTTAAAAAAGAAACACACATATATAACGGACTATATAAAGAGTAAATGGCATTGAAAAGTTTTAGTCAAGATTCATATCTGGGTAAATTATTCAACTTTTGGCATCAAGTCTATCATTCAAATATATAGACACATGCAGCACATGCACCCTGTTTTCTTGACTAACTTGACCTAACCTTTCTTTCAAAAAGTTGAAAGGAGAATGAACTTGAGCAGACGCCTCCTCAAAGCTTTGTTGGGATTTAAAATGTAGATGAGCTGAGATAAATTGAAAAATACCACGCACATTCTCACTTTGTTTATGCACATTTCAGTATAGAGAAAAAAGTCTATTATTTTGCATAGATTAGACAAAACAACGTTGGCGTTTATTCAAAGCTATACAAATCTAGTCTAAATCTCAAACCTAATGAAACTGTATGTATGTATTTTTAGTGCTCTAATAAAGTCAGTATAATTACGATCAAACTTTTCTGCTGGGTTTAGAAAGAAAGAGTACAAACTTGAAATAGTGCTGGCTTTTGTTTGTGAATGCTGTTGAAAAAGAAAAAAAGGTATAAGAGCCAAAACCAGCTAAATGTTGCGTAACAAACTGGCAAATTAGCTAAAATAACACTACTTACAATCTTTCAGAAAATATGAAATAGGATTCATGAGACCTATTATCTGGGGGTACATATACAACTCGTAGATGTCACTTTAAAATGAAAATATTACATTCAGTCCCTTTAAGTAAGTATAAGTAAGTATAACATTACCAGTGAGTTAGTAGTTAGTTTCATTTTACATTACAAAACATAAAGAGCAAACAAAAACTAGAAAAATAGCTGTAATTGATTTAGTTTTAAAATCTTCCATGATAAAAAAAATAAGATTAACCTGTGATACGCTCTAGGATCATTTGTCATCTTTAAACACATAAGTTGTCTGTGTAAAAAGCAGCAGACGTTCAGACCCGTATTCATAGTGATGCTACCATAGTCGTCAATATATTCATCTTGAAATAAAATGCTAGAAACAGTGCAATGAGGAATGCACATAAACACAAAAACACCATCCATCCATTTTCTTCTCCTTAATCCATTTCTGGGTCGGGGGAGTTGCTTGTCCCATTGGCAAATCTTGTTTTAATGTAGTCAAAATAAGCTCAAATGAAGATACATTTTGGCTGTTCAGGCCCAAAACCGATGCTGTACCAACTAAACCACTGTCGCCCCAAAACCCAGATAAAACAAAAACTTGTATCGTTTATATGTATCAATCACTTCACCTGTTCTTCTGAGCACTTCTCCCTGGTTCTCCTGGTGAGGGGCTACAGGCAAGAGGCTAAAGACCAGGTCACAAATCCTCCTTCTAACGCTGGTAAAGAATGCAAAGTGATGAAGAGTGGCCCTGTGTCTGGTCTCGCTGGAACTGAAGAACAAACCAACCCCAGGCCGATCGACCGGAAGGAAAGGTCTGTGCATGCGCTGCTTGCAAATCACTGTAACCTTGCCGCTCGCTGTAACCTTATATCGCAGTTTATCAATGGAATAATTGTACCACTTTTCAGTCTGGAATTCAACGACAGATAAAGACGTCCGTTATGCGGGCAGACAATTCTCCACAGCGCTCTGCAAACCAAAAAGAAAAAGACCAATGCAGCCACCTCCTGCAGGCTTCATACACGGGGGAATGTGATTGGTTGCCCAGAGACAGAACTAAACACGGGGAGGAAGGATTTCAGATTTGTGCAGCTAAACTCTGGATCAGTCTTCCTGAAAATGTGAGACAGGCTTCTTCAAAACTGTTCTAATTATCTGTACACAAACCTGAGGGATTCTATATTTACTCTTTTAATATACTGTAATTATGTATTTGGATGCTTTGTGTGACGAGGCACATTTGTGAATGTTTCTTCTTTAATTTTCATTCTCAGATCTTTGTAGCAAAAAGAAAAATGGCTGACAAAAAGATCTTTTAACAATGGGTCTGTTTACAAAGCATACAAATATGGAGAAGGTTCATAAACCGCACTCATTTCTGTGGATACTCAGAATGTTGGTGCCGTCTCTGTGCACTCCACGTGAAGCAGCTCCAGGCTCCAGATCTGAGGAAGCCTTCAAAGGTGTCTCATAACTTTCCCTTTCCACTCAAACTTTGTGATAAGCTTGACACTTGCAGCTTAGGGGTTGCTGATTGGCCTGTACAGAGTTTAAGGAGATAGGAGCATTGTGCAGGTACTTTAACCTCCCTCTAGGCCACAGGAGGAAGGGGTCAGACGGCAGGAAAGGATCCCGATGGCCTGTTCCACCAGTCGCTGTCCCACAGAGTTTGGCGCAGTGGGAGACTGTTCAGTCATTCAACCACTTCTGCTTCTTAGAGGCAGACCTGAGTTGGTGCAACACTACCTGCTGCCATGGTGCAGTGGCAGTTCTGAGCGGACATACGGAGGCTTTGGCCTCTTGAGATGTCCCAGACAGGATGGATGCAGTTTAACGTCAAACCCAGTATATTTAAAACAAACAAACTTTGTAACGGCCGTGGTAAATACATTTGCTATCATACATATATTATAAAACAAAGGCTCTGAAAATGTCACAACATGATATTTACATTACTTTAGGCTTTTGATTTTCACACACGCTCAGCTGCAGCAGAAAATATTGCATTTCCGCTGCGCTCTTAAAAGCACCATGATTCCTGTTAAGTTTAGTTTCTGCTTCTGAAGCAAAAACATGTGCAGCAAGGGACTGGGTATTGATCCCGAAAACAACATGAGTGAGTCCCCTGTACTCGTCACATACATATTTCTAATACTCGCCTAGCTTTTCCCTGTGCACTCAAATGCATCACTGCCTGGTGTCTCATTCCAAGTCTATTGACGTGTTTACCTCAGCACGCACATGCATCTCCAAAAGGACTGGTTTTGTCACACCTGAACTGGTCTGAACACTCTTACATGCATCTTTTTATTTTCACTAATGCTTTGTAAATACAATTGTTGTTAAATGTAACTTGATTAAACCTGGAGCTGCCCATGACTTTGATGAAGCAGAAGGGCTCACTATCACACATTCAGACAGATTTGAATTTTTTTTGAGTGAAATGGTAATATTGTGTATCTGGAATGAATTTGAGATCTTTAAGTCCATCTCATGGAAAATAGGAGCAAAAACAAAAGTGTTGCATTTATATTATTGTTGAGTGGTAAGTTATTTCAAACAGACAAAACATTTCAAGGTTATAACATAGCTAACTTACCATTCTCTGGTATAGAAGAACCAAATATGTTTATATATTTCTACTAAAAAGACCAGGTGGACTCTCCTAAACAAACCATCCTATATTTGAAAATACAGACTATCCATTTGGTGTTCCCCGGGGTTTAGAATATGAATTCAAGAATGTCAGAAAACATTGTTCCAGCCAAAAACCTCTACTTCCTATTGGATTATTCTGTAGTGTTAAACGGACAGACGCTGGTCCCAGTGTTGTGGTGGCTTTCCTGTTATAATAAAAAGCCTTGCATCGACAACACTCAAAACGGTGAGGTATTTTGACAGCCTTCAGTTGCTCTTTTATTTCACTGGCTTTGTGGAAAAACAGCTCTCCTAGCAGATCTATTTTTGCACATAATAGTGGTTTGTAACGCTGCAAACTATGCCAAAAACCAGGATGGAACAGTTTGAAGTCTCTCAATCCTGTACCTGCTGTTATATACTGTAAATCTATTCATTTCTTTGGTCCAGAATGCCTCTTATAATACCTGTAATTCCAAATACCTGCACAGTTGAATAGCTAAGAAGCAACACAAACAAATNGTTATATACTGTAAATCTATTCATTTCTTTGGTCCAGAATGCCTCTTATAATACCTGTAATTCCAAATACCTGCACAGTTGAAGAGCTAAGAAGCAACACAAACAAATGTCTTGATAAAAAGGGAAAACAAAATGACAATATATCATCATAGTACTGCAAAAACTGATGAAAAATAAGTCATAAAGTGCTCTAATTTGGCATAATGTGATTTGAACACAATGTGATGCCTTAAAACAAGATTTGCAAATGGGATTCGTTTAAAAAATATGAAATGTCTCCCTTGGAATGAGAAAATAGTAAAGATAGAAAATAGAAAAGTAAAAGTTCTTGAAATAAGACTAATTGACTTTGTCCTACTGGCAAATCTTGTTTTAAGACAGTCAGAAGGTACTCAGGATAAGATAAAAACAACACTAAATTCAAGCAATTATTACCTTACATTTTATCAGTTTTTGCAGTGAGTGTGGTTTTTTAGGTTACGTTTCAAACTATCTCTGGTTCTTACCTTGAGCGCGTCCTGGTTGTCGTCCAGACAGTAGACTCTGATGTGGTAGTCCGGAGTGGAGCAGGACACCGGGCCAAACACAGCCAGCTTCAGCCTCTTGGCCGCGGCTTGGACCAGAGACTGTCCCACCAAACAGAAGGTGCCCAGTGTCTCTGTGAGCAGGTGACTGGACTCGGGCTCCATGTGGACGTAACACGGACTGGTGAAGGTCTCCTCTCCCACCACCACCACGTCCTGAGACAAAGAGACATGTGTTAGAGACAGAAGAAAAAGTGATGACAAATAAGTCAAATTTGGCTGAATGCGTCTGAATTGTAGCAAAAATTGTCCTGTTTTACAAAGATTCAAGAAATGTCTCCCTTGGAATGAGAAAATAGAGCAGCAGTTCTTGAAATAAGACTTAATGGCTTTTTTTAAGACAGTCAAAATGTACTCAAATTAAGATAAAAAACCTTAATTCAAGTATTTATGGTATGGTATGTGTTTTATTTGAGCAGGGACAATGTACAATTTAACATTAACACAAAGGAGAGATGCATGTACCAGGTTATAGCAAAAATTTCCACCTGTAGTCCCTGGGCAGGCTGGTGTTGTTGTCATTTAAACAGATGTATAATGTAGATGGATACATGACCGTGTCTTAAATTTACCGACTTTAAATAACCTCATTCAAAAAAGTTTAACACCAATAAATACAGTTCCCCAACTTCTACCAAAATACTACCCTCGCATATCACCACATGTTATCATTTTTTGCTGTGTAGAACATAATATTTTTTTGAATTAGACAGAAAGCATGTTATATGGCCTTGTCCTAAACATAAATATTGAAAAACTATACTTTTACTATTGGACACAAACTGACTACTTGTTCCACCCGCTGTAAACATCCTTCTTACAAGTTTATATCCTTTTAAAACTGCATAAACACATCTTTCAGCGGCGGAGGAAGTCTGCGCTCGCTTCTCAGTTTAACAGCTGTCACTGCTGTATTTTCACCTCCTCCGTGTTTACTGTGCCCAGGCCTGTGCTAACGCTGCTGTTTACAAATGAACAGCGTATTAAGCTAGTCCCAGTCCATTAGCACGAGTGGACCGTCGGCAGGACTCATTTCCCTAATGCAAACAGGTCTGAGTAAGCAGGAGGCCACGCTGCTGTCCAACATGTTCTATTTGTAGAGAAACAGCCAAAGATGTGCAGCGTCTTAATGAGACTTATATGCAAAACTGTCTTATGGAACTTTTCATCATCGTACAGCATTGTTTTCATCATTAAAAGCTTAGAGTTCAGTCTAAAACCACAAACATGTCCCCTGCCGCTTCTGTATGAAAGATACATTTTCAAACCTAAAGGTATACACGAGGATGATCTTTTTCCGGGTGGATCATCGAGACCAGGGACGTCAAAGTCAAATATATCAGAGGGCAAATTTGCTAAAGCCGAGGGCCACGCCGGTTCAATGCTTATTAAAACCATATTAAAATGATTGCATATAACCTATTGAACCAAAACCTAACAGAGCGCAGAGTGTGATTAAATGAAGAATCCAATATTTTCGTATTGCAGTAAATTCAAGTATTGCATTGCATTGTATTGCAGTAAATTCAAGTATTGCATTGTATTGCAGTGAATTCAAATTTGTATTAAAAACCATTTTTCAACAAGCTCACAGACAAAAACAAACTTCCTTCAAAGAAAAAAACCCCATATCCTGATTATTAAATTAATAATCAAATATTTTTCTATGGCTCTGTGTGGGCCGGTTCTAATACTAATCACATATCATCCTGGGGGCTAAGAACAATAATTTACTTGGCCCCCGCATCTGGCCCCCGGACTTGACTTCGTCCAAACTTTTTAGTTAGTGGGCCACTTTAGTCCACCAGACTTGTCCAGGGGCCGACTACCAACACTGTAAAACTGTATTGCCAAGATTCGGGCTGTTCTGAGCTTTGTAATTAGCCATGATGGAGCTGAAGTTGGCTGAGTGACATAACCATCTCACCAGCTTGATGACACTGTGAACTTGTGCTTATGATCAAAGACTACTCCGTGTTAGCAAGACAGAGGGCCACAAGGAATAACACATACGGCCGCAATTGGCTCACGGGCCTAAGTTTGGACTTGCCTGATCTAGACTATTGGACCTTCTAATCCTTGTTTTAACAGGGACTCCCTTTGAGGAGCGTGGTTCTTTCCTAAAAATTGATAAAATCCTTCTATAGAGATTTTTTTTTATTTCAGTGTAGAGTGATTATCTTGTGCTGTGTTCTCCTCACTGTTCTGTAATTTGTGATGCAACACTGAAACTTCCCCTCTGTGGGACGAATAAAGAATCTCTTAATCTTAATATTCGTCTGCAATCAGCCGTCAGGATACTGCAGTAGTGTCGTTTTTGACAATGTGAGTTATGTTTATTTGTACCTGCGATCCTTGGCTAAAACTCATGACCAGAGGTGAGTGTGGGAACCTTATGTTGGGAGTTTTTTGTTGGCGCCGCTGCTACTTTTGGGTGTTTCCTGCATGTCCCGGCAGAAAGAGGCTCCCAGGATACGTGAAATATTATCGGTTACATAAACATGGAAATGCATCCTGGTCACACACATCAACGCCTACAATCATTCTAATAACTGTAAACATGTAACGTAACTTCTCTCAGTATACAAACAACGCCAACGTTTATTCAGTTCATTTTCAGAGCAAATGATGTACGTAACAATAGCTGCTTCCTTCAGTTGCCTTTTATCTCAGTGAGTGTAATCCGAGGCCTGGTGTTACATAATAGTGTAGTTGTTTTGTTATTTCTCAGATCCAGTTGTGTGAAGTCTGTCCAATCCGTGCGTTAATCTCCAGCTCGGTGCATTTCTCTGCTGCTGCCGTGTGCTTATCTATAAAACATTCACTATTCAACTATTCAACCGAAGCATTTGAGCAACACACACCCAGGCTGAAGGCACGGACTTAAAGGGGACATACGGTTTACTTTCCTCTATCGGTCTTGTTCTAATAATGTGCTCCTTCATTATCTTAGCCACATTTCTATTGCTTCCTGCATGTTTGAGTTCTCATGCATTGTCCTAATTTTGAGACAGTAGTGCTCGGAAAAAGTATGTGACGCCGACATTTCTTTGTATTCTTATGTACACTTTCAAATATTACTTTTTTTAAAACATGTGCAATAGTTC
>JAPMNZ010941579.1:0-10826 GCA_029875035.1 Pomatoschistus microps | reverse complement strand
GCATTGGCCTGAGCTGACCAGTCCAGTCTGTGGTCCAGGTGGACTCCAAGGTATTTGTAAGACTGGACCACTTTGATGTCCTGTCCATTTGGTGTGACCGGTTGATAGGAAGGGCTCTTGTGAAAGTCATTGATGATGACTCCAGTCTGAGAAGGCAGCGACCACCTCCATGTACTCAGCTTCATCCCCCTTCACATGCCACAACAGCGGTATCGTCCGAGTATTTATTTGCATGGCATGTATGACGACTGAGCACATGAAATGTTGGTGTATTGTTTACTAAACAATACCACAACATAATATATGCATGCAACATCAAAGTTTAACAAAAGCTTTACTATACTTACTGCAGGGAACAGTCCAAAGGCAGAAGACTCGTTGGTTTAGTTCATGCTCTTACAACACAATACGCTTAGCCTTCAACTTGGCCATGCATCAAGATGTACCGCTAGAGTTGTCTATCGGCAAAACAAAGCCACAACCAATAAAAACAGTTAATATTAGAGCACAACATTTATTTTAAACGGTACTAGTGCAAGAACATGGATGTTAGCAGGTAATGAAGATAATGCACATATAAGACAAATCCATGCAGGCAAAGGGATGATTGCGCTCATGGAATGATGGAGGATACTGGTACTTTATATAGATAGATGTACATACATTAATCTAAGAATAACCACAAACATGAAACTGTACAAATGGCCAACAAACATCTGTGTTGGCCTTTGGTCAGGCTTTTTATCAGACAAAATCTAGTGGCAAATATCCAAATATCCAAAATCCAGTTGAAGAAAAGTAATCCTTTGGTTGGAATACCACCATGTAAAAAATAAACATAAAAAAATAAGAAAACAATAGTAATTTTAGTTTTTAAATTTGGCTCTGGACAAAATGTTTAGTACATGGCCTATGAAATGATTTGAAGTTGAAAGGATGAAAAACTTAAAGGGCAGGTATATTGTTATCACTATCCTGCATGGAGATGACAATCTAAAGCACATGAACTTTTAGGCAGGAAGTAAAGTGAAAAATTGAGAAATGGAAATGGAGAGTTCTTACCAACAGCGTCCAGGACCACCACAGCTTCAGACTGGGACGTGCACTGGCTGTAACCAGCAGCATTTACTGCCTTCGCCCTGAACACGTAGTTAGACCCAGCGATAAGTCCGTGGCACACAAACCTGAAACAGAACATGAAAACATGGCTTAGTGCTTTCACATTTCACAATCTTCGAATTTATAACTACATTTGATTGTTTAATTAAACAGACCACAACATGCTGCCTTTATAAAGTATAAAGTATATATGGTAAAAATCTGTACCACACAATGTTGCAGAACAAAGACACGGTCAACCATCCAACCACCTCACACCCATTCAACACAGATCTAGAGACAAAACAATTTTGGAACATACACACACACAAATACTCAGACAAGGACAGGCCAAAACCCTCTCTGACCCGACACCTCTCTCCCACTACTCGCTCTGTGCCTCTTTCTTCGAAGTTTGAATTAAAAAAAATTAAACATGTTATCTTCTGGGCATTGAGAGCTGATTGACTGAGTGATGGCTGAGGAGCTTGTTACATAGACAAAGTTAGATACTTCAGCTTTAAATCATAATAGAATTGAATGTCTGACCTGGTTTGTTTGACCGGTTTGTTGTTGCATGGTATCCACTCTTCTGTTCCCACCACGCTGCACTCGATGTAGTATCCGGCCAGATGCTTCACGTCTTTGGAGCTGGCCCAGGACAGGACCACAGAGGTGCTGGTGTTCCGAATGGCCACCGGGACCCCTGGAGCTGAGGGTAGGTCTGTGTGCAATGGCAAAGGATTGCTGGGAGAGATAATGGGATGGGTCTAACAAATCCCCCAAGTTGTATATACAAAAACAATATACAGTACTTGCTGGACAATTTAGGGCACTTGTACAAATTCTGATTTTATTTGCCATTTTTGTTAAAACCACATTGGAATATAAACCGCCAGTCAATTTTGTCCACATATTTGCAGTGCTTGAACTAAAGCCACAGGTTTTTCATTTTGTAGCTGATGTAGCAAAGCAACTGATTAATTGAAAAGGTGTTTTAGCACACTGTAGACCTGATAAATTCAATCTATTTTGACTATAAACATGCATCCCATCCCCACTCAAACCATGAACTCTGTTTCGGAAAAAGGCCTAATCAGATATAGAATACGTCCTGTGTATTTATTATTTATGATTTTAAAGCAGAGGTTCAGACTGGAAGACTGGAGAAACTACAGTATGTGAGGATTTTCATCTTATCTCTATTTTCATGTCACCTTCTGCATTCGTCATGCAGTGCTCTGCGGGGTCTAAGCTTCAAATCTTAACCACATTTCACGTAAAACATTCAATTAATGTCCTTATAAATGAGTCTTATGTGCTAATTAATGTAGGGACAGATTACTTGCCAACCTATAAATACAATTTTAATAACACCCTTTTGAGTCTCTCCAGAACTGTGCAATACAAATCTTGCCTTGGTCAATCAATGTGAAAACCCCCAAACGATCAGAACCCCCCTTACCCATCTTGTCCCCCACAGTGGTGTCGGCGGTGGGCTGGGAGGGCTCGCTGGTGCCCGCAGAGTTACAGCAGCGCACTCGGAAGTTGTAGGAGTTTCCTTCAGCGAGATCAAACAGAGCGAAGCGCGGAGACCTCACAGGCATCCCAGTGTTCACCCGCTGCCAGGTGTCCGTGCCCACAATGCACTGCAACAAAGGCATGTTACAGTGGTCAAACTGGATGATTCTGAAGTCTGACGAGACATTGGTAATCAACCAAAATGTTTTTGTTCATCGTTGGATGTACAGCTCGACTTAGCCATGAACTAATTTTGTCCCACATCCCAATACTAACATGTTTTACTTAAAGTTCAAGCTCAAAATATGCAGATTTACTTGTTGTAGTACGATCTTTTCATAACTATAAAGAGTCAATGGCATATATATATCTAAATGTATTTTCTGAATAGAGTCAAATCAGTCAAGCTTTTTATAAACACTATATGCAGCTTTCTTTGTACAGAAATGTACCTTTTACAAGTATTTGTGTCTGATCTAATTACAGATATGTTTCCATAAATGTAAGTTCAAATCTAAATAAGAAAGGTGGCATTGGTATCGGCTCCAGAAAACTAGAATCGATCATTCCCTAATTGTAATTAATGCTCTCCTTTTGCCTACTGCAGAAAGTGACTTCTACTTTTGATATACATGACTTCTGAGATGGATCATTTCTGATCAATACAATTTCCATTACAACAATTTAAACCATAGATTATCTGAAAGGTGGCAACTACTTCAAATAACGGTACTTGAAATAACGGTACTTGAAATAACGGTACTTGAAATAACGGTACTTGAAATAACGGTACTTGAAATAACGGTACTTGAAATAATGGATGCGAGATATATGAAAGGTGATGTCAGTAACTTCAAGATTTGTTTCTGTAGTTATCTTTTGTAGTCCAACTCTACTACAACAAGACTTGCTGAAGCAGAGAAGTTAAACCAATGAGGAGTGAGCTCGCCCGCATAGGTCTTCCATTTGAACATTCTCTCTCTTCACCATTTGAAAAGTATCTGACATGCACTGTGGGTACCTTCTCGATGTAGTACATGACGCCCTCGTGGCCTCTCTGTGCCGGAGGCTTCCAGGCCAGAACCACATAACTCTTGGTCGCCTCAGTGACGACAACATCAGTGGGTTCACCAGGCACCACACCAGCTAAAGGACAGAAGACACTATTTTTCATTTTATTCTATGTGCAGAAAAGGTCAAGTATAAAATGTCACAAAACTTCATGAAAACCAGATGTATTACCAGTGGAGTCCTCTTCTGTAAACTTAATCATTCCAGTCCAAGGAGCCAACGGTCCAGCTGTGAAATAGAGAAGACATCAGGAAGTGCAACTGGATGTTCAATTATGATGTTAGTCACTGACATTCAATGATACATCGGTCAAAGTTCCCCCACAAACTGTAGTCACACTAGAGTGAAACCTTTATCAAGATTGTTTTCTCATTGAAAACATACTAGGGGCAATATTTAGCTTCACTTGCGCTCGTTTTGTTCATTCAAAATTGCCCAATCTTACAAAAACGCTATAATTACCCAGATAGGAATTCCCCAATCAGAGGTCTGTGCTGCTTTTTGTCCATGAATCGTTTTATGTGTAAAGAGGTAGCCTTCTGAGTGATTGAGATGAATGCCCTGATCCAGGCTCAGTGATGAGACGTGTTGGCTGATTAAGGCTTCATAATATCTCTGTATGAGCCTGAATCTTTCCATTTTTTGCATCCTTGGACTGAAGGACACATCCAAGCCGCACTCCTCCCTCCTCAATTTCTACAGGTACTCTGGCTGTAATTAAAGATTTTTTTGATAATCGATTAGTTGACAGATTATTTTTTTGGTTGATTAATTAATCAAATAGTTGTTTGGATGACGAGAGGCCTATAAATATTTATATATATTTTTTTTTTAAAAGAACATGTTGTCTTATCGTTAGGACTTTTTGCAAAGTCGGCTGTTGATATTGTTAATCTGCAGTAATAATAGCTCTGTTAGGAGCTAATAAAAATCTCAGTGAAAAAGAAGATTACTTCACAACTATTTCAATTCAACTATTTTTGATTCACTTGCTGCAGCCCTAAAACAAACTCATTGTCAAATGCCTTCAACATTGTGATCTCGAAGGGAAAAATAGTATATAAAATATTGAGCAATATTTTTGTAAATATTCCTAGCATGGTGGTAATGATGTCAAGTCATGTCTCTGACTTGTCAAAAGATCCCCCGAATGTTTCTCTTATATAAAGTCTGACCTCGGAGCCGTGCTCTGTCGGAAGGGTCCATGGCCACCACAGTTTCGGAGACTCTGGAGGGATGGCTCACTCCGGCCTTGTTCAGCGCCCGCACTCTGAACTGGTAAGATCTGCCCTCTGCCAGTCCAGTGACCGGGTAACGAGCGTATTTCACTGGGATGTCGTTACACTGCACCCAGTGGTGAGAGCCGGACTCACACCTGCACACAACCACATGGTTTGGTCTCCTTTAGTAACTTCACCAAGCATTTCCATTTGAAAGTGTGTCGGTAATGTTGAACAATGAACATGTATATTACATCATATCTACATACATGTATATGCATTCAAAGCCAAAAAAGTCTCAGTATTTAACCTGTCGATGAAATATCCGAGGATGGAACTGCTGCCCTCTACTGCCGGCTGTTTCCAGGTCACCACCACATAATCCTTATTCACATCCTGACAGCGGACATCCAGAGGGGCTACGGGGACGCCTTCAACATCTGTCTCAGCATCTACACACACACACAAACACACACACACACACACACACACACAAGAGCAGTGGAGTAAGAGCAGTGCAATAAGACAAGGCTGCAATTTCAGTTGCAATGTTTTAAGCTCTTTGCAAACAGAAAAATAGCAAGGATAATATCTTGTTGTCAAGTTAAGTTCTTTGCGAATAGAAAAAGGGACTAAAGATAAGCAATTTAAATGTCTGTTAAGTTTATTTTGAAGATGGAAGTCTTGTTGTCCGGCAGAAGCATTATGAGACATCTTTTAAATCTGTATAAACTGTCAACATGTGCACAACTCAGCTCTCACTATAAGAATATAGATCATTTAAACATATCATTTTTTCGTTGGGGGAATCTTTTATTTCTATTAGAAAATGTATATTCTCTTGACATTTTTGCACTTTTACATCGTACATAACATTGGGCATTTCCACAAAAGTGTACCATCTGTGTGTGAACAGAACAGGACTATCACAGGTCTAAACTAGAACTACAAACTTAGTACAGTGAGTTAGACAATTTCATTTACATCTGTTCTTTAGAACTAAACCAGAACTAATAATAATAATGCATTTCATTTATATAGGTCTATTTTGGACACTCAAAGACACTTCATATGTCACTATACTTTCACTACACAAACAGTGATGATAAAACCACAGTTAGTCATCTTAAATCGTTTGGTACCGCTCACCACACTCTGAAATAAATATAAAAACTCATGCACGATTATACAATAGCTAAGTGGACCTGTACAAGCCCAATGTGAGTGTGTGTCTGATATCATGTGTGCACAAATACATATTCAAGGTACAAAATCACGTCTCTAAATTTATATCTGAGCTTATCCATATCTGATTTCATTTTGACCTACTTTCATGTACAGTATTTCAGAGGGATGAGTAGCGATGGTGGTCTGATGATGATGTCTCTCGTTTGTAACTTTACTGTAACTTTAAAGTAGTGCAGCTGAATGTTAAGCGCAAATATAGCAGAAAGATTCCACAGGAGAAATGCAACACCTTCAGACCGTGAACTGAGCTCGAAGGCATGCGAAGCCATATGTTCACGGTGCTTTACTTTCCAAAACAACGGAACACTGTTAATTATAGTTTCTTCTACTCCCCATCCGATTCTTACTCCACAATATTGTTTCATTGTAGCGTGTAATACAATTGGGAGGTCTTCACGACGAGACGAGAATGTTTTGGAGCTGTTTAGTCTAGACTAGAGTGTTGAAAGAATTTTCCAAAAGCACAACGAACAACGAGACGAGGATTTGCAGACATTTCTTTGCATCATTTACAGGGTTTTCCATGAGACAGAACATTTATTTTGATAAAGTATAAAAATATCCACTTTTTTTCCTTTAAATCTATTTGTACTGAATTAGAATTCAAACATTTAGGTAGTAAACATGAATAAATATTTTGTTTAATTTTTTCATGTGTCCTTTTTTCAAGCAAACATAGTTACATTTGAGATAACATTCATTCATGCGTCACATTTTAACCGACTGTAAATGTAGTATACACACATACAGACATACAGAATTACATAAATACATATAAATACGCAATATTTAACTGTTTCACCATGTGTCAATATTTTTTCACAGCTCAGTGTACCAGTAAGCAGCACTAGTGTGTTGCGTAGCAGGATGGTTGTAAACAGTAAAAACAATAATAAAGTGTACCTCTGACGAACACGTAGGCGGAGTAGGAGTCGAATCCAGACTTGGTGTTGATGCGCAGAGTGTACATGCCCTCGTCCTCTTTGTTCAGATGCACCAGAGTCAGAGTGGCTCTCTCCCCAGACCAGTGAGTGTGCACCCATTTAGAGGGCTTCAGGGGCACCGCTACCAGGGGAGACACAAAACAAACATTTAGGAACATATAGTATTGTTATATAGTGTCATTTAAAAGTCCTTCTAGGGACAACTTATTCGTATTAGCTTTGGCCATAAGCACCATGAAGCAAACTGCAGACTGCTGAATGACAGTTTGTCTAGGTTTTCAAGATCTGTAATCTCCTACTACCACACTGACCAAAGAAAGGAAAGCAGTCTGCCCCTCCGACCACCACCAGCCATTCAAACACGCACCAGATTAATTCTAGGCAATGTGGGTAAAGTGCCTTGCCTAAGGACACAACAACAGTTTGGCACTTTATAGCCGCTGCCGCCCCACCGTGGCACCTGGTGTTCACATTCATGAAATCTGCTTACAAATGTCTTTAATGCAATGTATGATTGTAATATGTTTATGTTTACATGTGTTTTTTAATATGTTGTAAATATTTGTGGAAAAGTAATCTGGCATTAATGATTGTGTTGACAGGGTTTGGTGAAATACAGTAAGTGTTAAAGGGACTGTATGTTATATGCCCTTAATGGTCTAATAAAGTCAATCCAACCCTTGTTGAATCTTAAAGCTCGTGCTGGAGTTTTACTGCACACATGTATGACACTTATTTTTGCATCCGTTTTGTCTTAAAAAAATGTGTGGAGCTATTTTCTTTCCTTCTATTGTGTTATGAAAATCATGTTCATTGTATTTTTTAGTAACATATCTTTTGTTCAGAACAGGTCAAATATGATTTGTTCATGTGACCTGTTGTCTAGAGACACGTATAAAAGATGCAGATGGATTTAACAATGAACAGATTTCATACTATCCCCTTAAACATCAGCTTAAACCCTTTGGGACAAAGTAGTACATTTATCTATGTGAAATTGTTCTTTTCTTTGTTGTGGTTGACAAATTACTGAAGAAATATTTTAAAACAAATATTCAAAAACTAAACAAATGAAACTGGATGTGCTCATTATCACATGCATTGATTCTATAATCGTCTTTCTTTCTTTCTTTCTTTATAATTGACATTGACCTCCAGAAGCTCTTGTAGCTGTTAGATTAGCTTACATGTATACTTTCTGACCTCTGCTCAAAGACCAAAAACAAAAATACTTCTAGTTTGATCAGTACTCACAGTCTCTATACCAGATGACGTCAGGCTGGTAGTTCTTCACTGTAGGGAAGACGATGACAGAGCAGCCCAGACTCATGGTCTCGCCCTCATGACCAAAAGCCACTTCAAACTTATCGATAATCGTGGTGTAAAAGGTGACGCCGTGCTCAGCGCTGAAACCATCTAGAAAAAGCATTTTTTTAAAGTCTCTGATGCATGAGAGCTGATTGGCTAAGGAAACCTACATGTAAACTCCGCTCAGAAATGCCTTGTTCCAACCGGAATTAAAAGCTTCTTACTGAGTGCTAACCACTCAGCCACCAGGCTGCCCAGAACAGCAGAGCCAAATCACCACATAGTAATTTTTTCTGATTTCAAAGTTAGGTGCTCCAGCTTTAACCATTAAAAGTAATATATTGATTAGGTAACAGGCCAATTTTTAATCACTCTGAAAACAATGAAAATTAAAGCAGTATTACAATATAAGAAGTCATAATAATAATCATTGACAATCCACTGAAAGCTAATTTTCCAAGATTACATAATGCTAGCAGCACTTGCACTTACGTGGTTTGGGATCAAGTGGACCTGCTTCGTCACTGTCATGGAACCCTGCAGTAAAACGGTCAGATTCAGTTTCACTTTATTTGCTGTTGGCCGTTGGAAACCACACTGGAATAGTTGTGCAGAAAATCACTAAATTGCTAGATTTATCAATTAAAGTGCTTTGTTCAGACTGGTACGAAGCACAATCAAATTGAAATAAGGAAGTTAAAAATGTCTATGAACACTTACGTTTGACAACAATCGTGGCCACGCAGGAAGCTTCTCCCTTCACGTTGAGAGCAGAGGCGTGGTACTGGGCCGTGTCAGCGAAGTCACAGCTGAAAACAGGAAGAAGCAGCGCCGAATAAACCACCGTTCTTTTATATCAGCGGCAGCATTGGATAGAAGACGTGTAAAGGTGAAGGTGTGTGGAGTAAGTTTAGGATTACCTACTTCTTGATCTGCAGGGAGTGCATGTTGTAGTTGTTCTCAGCACAGTACTTCTCTGGGTGGGCCTTAGCATCAATCAGGACGTTATTTTTATACCTGGAAAACAGTTCGGTGTCAATGAGCAGCGGTGGCAAACTGTTTATAGACGTTAAACATGAGTAAAAGTAACTGTCAGTTACTTTTCAAACTGTGGAGAGAGAGTGAAACTTTATGAAGACAAGCACTGGTTAGACCCACCCATGCTCAGCTTCCTGATTGGTTGAAATTAATTCAAATCCGTGAGGCCCCTTGTCATTGGCTTAACTATTCTCCTCCAGCAAATCTTACTGGTCCTTGTTATGCCAATGGGAGGGACCGTTTTAAATACATTATTGTGGAAAAATACTTATAGTACGTAATAGTACTGTATTTCAGAGTTATATGTGTGCCCAGAAGTTTTTTTGGTGAGGATGGTTCTATAAACAACTCCAGGTCTTTTAAATAAATCACATATAACCTAGATGGTATTTTCTTAGCACCTGACCCACTGATTCCTTGGTCAACTATTTTGTTATAATCAATTTCTTTATGCTCTTCTTTAAACGTGAAAATAATGGTTGGTGGAAGTAACTGAACATTACAATCATATGCTTTAACTCTGTGGTTGGGGTTGAGCTGAATTCTCACCAGGCAACTTTGGGCTTGGGCCATCCAGCCACCGTGCAGTGCAGTTTGACGGTGTTTCCCTCCCACACGGTCTGTCCACGAAGCTTCACAATGAACTCAGGGGCATGTGTCAGGCTGTCAGGGTTCATCTTCTTACGAAATTCAGACCACTCCTCCAGCTGAAACAGAATAAAGAAATGCAATATAACTAAATCAATCAATCCACCTCCATCTCCTACAAAGGCTTAAAGGAACTATGTATAAATATGGAATCTGGTACTCAAAGGGCCGGTGTGGCTGCAGGTTTTCATTCCAACCAAGCAGGAGCACACCCGACTCCCCCCATTTCCTCCAGTGAGTTAGTCACAGTCTTAACCGGGGAATTGGGTGGAGTCTGGAGTGCTCCTGCTTGGTTGGAATTGGGTGGAGTCTGGTGTGCTCCTGCTTGGTTGGAGTGAAAACCTACAGCCACACCGGCCCTTTCTGGAGCCAGTTTGACAGCCCTACTCTAGCTCAATGAAGCCTAAAAGGGAAGTTTTCAGGGAACTTGCTTTGGCTCCTATTGATTTGCTTTGGAAAGTAAACTCCTTGTATCCTACTCACCAAATAGGGCTTTTTAAAAATCCATGGTTTGGAGCCCTCTGTGATCCTGGTGTTTGTATTTCTAATTTAGATATGAACAAGAACAACTGACGAATTGGTTTCTTCTATCCCCAAATTTGACTATATCTAACGAATAGTATAAGAAAGACAGACCAGCACCTCTTCTGATTGGCTCTTGATTGCTTGGTTATTGCCTAGCCTGGCTCTGCCAGACCAATGTAGTTCCGCCATGTTTGTCTGAGCTCAG
>JAPMNZ010941567.1:0-10050 GCA_029875035.1 Pomatoschistus microps | reverse complement strand
GTGCATACAACTGAGAGATTTTATAGTTTTTATGTTTTGATTTAATGTACTGTGATTATCTATGATTATATTCCTATCTTGTTCAGCACTTTGAGTTGCCTTGTGTATGACTTGTGCTATACAAAAAAACTTGCCTTGCCTTGCCTTACAGTGTGTTTAGAAAATATTCGGAATAGTCCAGAAAAAGGGAATATCCAAGGGCACAAGCAGATGTTGGATCCAACAGCACAAAAGTTACATGTACCTGCAGTTAATCCAAACTCATGCTCCAACAAAAGGGGACATATTCTGCATTTTGTGATCTTTGTTAAATTATACTCAAATAACTCTCCGCTTCTATCTAAAAGCTACTATGACGTACTTGTGCTTCGAGAAAGATCAAGGCATGTGTTATGTTATGGCTGACGGACCCACCAGGAGGATCAGCGAGGGACTGGTGCTATGAGCATTGGGTGGCAGCTCTGATTATCACCCCCCCCACCCAGAAATGGTTTGCTAAAGGGGGAGATAATGAATTAATGATTGCACTATAAGACATCATGCTCAGGTAAGGATTGCTCATAAAGTAGTTTTGGCAAATGTTCAATACCATCTCCCTCTGGAGGTAGCATCGGGAGTTACAGGTGGAATGCATTTTCATCCCTTCAGCTTTGTTTCACCATGTATTTTTTGTATATATTATTTCCTTTTCTATAACATGAAATGACAAAGTATGTGGTCTCATTATAATTGTTTAGTCAACAGAAATAATGTAATATTCCTTCTTTAACAATCTAAAAATACAACACGTCAACAGCCTGAGGATCCCATGCCATATTCAGCCTTATTGCAAATCTATGTTGCCATTTGCTAAGTACTGTCCTTCAACTTCACCCACGTCCGGAGCTCGCTCAGGGCATAAATCACTTGAGGACAACAGAATGGGACACACAAAAGCATTTTGGCGATTGGAAGCAGAATGTAATTTGATAACAATACGGCATCTTCGTATTGTCATTCCCTGTGCATCCTGCCCCTCTCCTACCTGCTGGGAACAGGCCCAAGACGTTGAACAAAAAACACAATTCTTCACGGCTTCGTCCTTGGATTTAAGTCAGAAAAATCAGGCTAATTACTGTGCAATCACTGTGTAGACAATCAGCAGTGACCTCTTTGCAAACAGGAGGACATACAACCAGATACGGCTCTGTTTTGATTAGGGAAAAGTTAGTCAAACAACCTACAGTGAGGTGAAAAGTACATAAAGGAAATATGAACATTGCAATTATAATCAGAGTTAATTAAAGGTATACAGCTTCCCAGAGTGGCCGCGCCCACTGCAATTACAGTTTAATTATATGTTGAATCAAGAAAATGATGCTTATATAGCTCTCAGTGCAGTGAAGTAATGACGAGGCGAGACATCTGCGGAGCTCTGCAGATAAATATGTTGGAAGTGAAAGGTGTCACTTTTCTGATGAGGATGTACTACCTGCTTTCAATGGGATTCTGTTGGGGTTGTACCTGACACTACATAGATCCCCTTTAAACTCCCTTGACTTGTGTGTTTTTATTTCACCTTTATTTAACCAGGAAAGTCCCATTGAGATTAAGAACCTCTTCTTCAAGGCAGTCCTGGACAAAAGTTACATACAATTACAGATCATAAAACAGTTACATACAATTTCATAAAACTACGGATTATAAAAACAGTCACATTTCAATGAGGATGTCTCAAGTGCTCTCAATCTGGATCTAAAAGCATTTTTGCAACACGTTCAATGTAGAAGGCGCAGCATATACAAAAGCTTTTTTTCCCAGTTCTGTGCGGTGTTGTATGCATTAGAGCTATTGTCACCTTTTATCCTGTAATTTTGTTGCTTTATGAGAAATCACTTTGACGGCAGCTTTCTGCACTGAGGAGCTGTTCCATTGAATACTTGGTACCTCAATAATAATACATTGAGGTATCTTACAGCAGTTTTAACAGAGTAACTCCACATAATGTTCAGTTCAGACACTTTTCTCCAGACCCACAGAGGTGTGATGGTCACATTTTGATTGGACTTTTTCATCCGAGTCCCTGTTATTTCTGTGCTGCTGCTGCGGACACCTCCGACCCTGTGTGGTGGTGACATTTGAGCCCAGATAAGAGCGAAATCCCCAAACCATCCACCTGAAACAGAGCTCTGACTTAGGAAATAGTAAGTGTGCAAAATATAGAGGCAGAGTGTAACTTTCAACAATATGTTTTTATGGACGCATTGACTTCACTGAACAATGTCTTTTTCCCCAACTATGGTTACAATCATACATCTGTGTTATATAGAGACACTTTATCAACCAATCAATCAATCCAAGATGTCTATATTAAAACCTGTACAACACACTTTTTGCTCCCCTACCGGCTCAGCTTTCCTCTAGTATTGTTTTCTTTATATTTATACATTTTATTTGGAAGTATAAAGGATACAGTTTTCTTCATCATAATACAGGACATTTCCATTTTTTCATTGATGGGCTTATAGTATCCGGCTTAAGTCACCTCAACAATTGTATATAAATGAAACTCCCTCAGTCTCCTGCTTCTGCTTTGGGGTTCTATCTGCAAACTGTAACGTTTCAGTAAGTAAGTAAGTAAGTATGAAAGTAAAGACCGCTTATCGTTCTTCTCAGTTCAGTGTGCAATTATAGTCCTTAGCTAAGTTATGAATCAATTACCATATGTGTAAAAAACAAGAATGTTTATACGTGAATGTGCCTCTACATACACACACACAACACAGCACATTTAGATTGATCTTTCGATGTCGATACTAAACTGCAGTGAAGACCCTGGACACTGTTAACGGTTTAATTAGTTTGATCTAAACAGATATTGAAGGATATTGAGCCACCATGTTGGTCAAGGTGATCAAATGACCTTTGCAAACAATAAATTCAAAACTGTAATATCTATTTAGCGCTATGTATGACAGGTAGAGGTTTTTATATTCTCGTCTGCTTTCTCTTCATGGCAAAAATTACACACAATTACCCACACGCACACACACACACACCCACGTCTCTCTCCCCTGTTAACTACACATCGCCCGTGAGTCAGTGTCCTTCAGGCCTGCTTTATGCTTAAATCCACTTCAGGACAGAACAAAGTCTCTTGACATATTAAACTAATCCCGCTCACATTTCTATAATCATTCTGTCGTCTGTATTCCAAGTGAGGCCTCTCGCTGCTCCAAATCACACGGGGGCACTTTCTTTGACAACAGCGTCTGGGGATTGAGCAGATTTTGGGCCGAGAGCCAAGTGCGGAGAGAGACCCCCCGCGCAGACTGACGCAAGTTCAGACTGCAGGTGCGCAATGCTGACATGTGGTTTCAGGCACACACATAAAAAGAGAGAAAAAAAGAAAGGAAAAGTCAACCCTTCTCCAGAGAATACCAAGGAGCAGCCATGAAAACCCATGCAGCGCAACATTGGATATTTGGCTGAATAATCCATCACAATCCAAATGGTAGTGTTGCTGTTATTTGTTCTCTGCCTGGAAACATCCAAATATACCTTTTTTTATAGAAAATACAACATCTGCAAATATGTATAAAATGTGTAGAAATTGTGCTAATACTCCTACTACATACTACTACTTTTCCCCCATAAACAACACTAACCGATCAGAGAATTTTAAAAGTAAAATATTGTGAACAAATCAGACCACATTGCACATTGAGTCACTATTTGACACTTGGAAAAATACTTGCATGTGAAAACTAGTGATAGAACCAAAGAGCCAGAAACTAGTTAGAGACTCTAACTCAGGGGTCTCCAACCTGTAGCTTGCCAGCCCCTTTTAGATAGCTCGTCAAAGGATTAAGAATTTAACAAATGATCTTGAATGAATACATTTGTAGTCCTTTCATATATTGTGTAAGTATGAACATAGGGTTATACAGTATTGTGGTATATTTTACATGTGTTCTCCATGTTTTGACGTAATTATTAGATAGATTTTTAATATGACTGCAAAAAGGAGTAGCTCTCTGTCTCTTATTTGATATAAGAGTCGCTCTCTGATTGAAAAAGATTGGAGACCCCTGCTCTAATCTCTGTAGACTCTATAGACTAGACTCTCATAGTTAGAGGTTTGAAAGGAACCCCAGCTTCAACTGTCGCCTTAAGCAAATTCCCATAGTTTGTTTGTAGTTTGTTTGTAACAAGTGCAAAACCCAGGGATGTCATTATTTACATCTTATTGACTAAATTCCCAGAATGTGTAGCCTTGATCTTTGGCAAAGAAACAAGTTGTTTTAAGACGTAACCCATCCAAATCGCAGCTCCCTATCTTCACATGGAACTGTTCAAAGTCTTCCAGTCGTGTTATTAAAGATAATGCTGTTACTTTATTGTCACAAATTAAACTCTCAAGAGCTCATTCCGGATTCAAAACAACCTTTTTAACACATGGTAGAACTGTGACAAAAGATGTTAATTTTTGCCTTCAGCTCCATCTTTATCGTCAAACTTCATTTTACGCTTTGTTTGTCGGTTGTGTGAAAATCAAGTCGACCCAATCACTCTTTCTTTGTGTCGATTGGAAACCAATTATGAAAATGCTTGTTTTATATTATGCCATGGTGCTTCTTGCAATAACTATGAAACATTTGACATTCAACTTTATATCAAGACATTTTCACTATTATCGAAAACGAAATAATCCCTATTATACATAAATACAATGTTATCTATTATGTATTATATTTGTAATACAGTGGTCTCGCTCTTTCGTTTTTTTATGAGCAATTTTAAATGTTTTTTTATTTTCTATTTTTTTTACAGCGTGCTTCTCCTGATGTTCTCACTTTGACTTCATACTACACAGCATCATATAACCACTAGTATCACATGACAGTTACCATTATTTAAAGTCAGACGAATACTTTTATTGATCGTTAATATAAATGATATATTTTTTTGTGGCTCTTTTGAAAGACAAGTTAGATGTATTACCTTGACATGTTATGGTAATACATCTAATATGCCTTTCAAAAGAATCACAAACAATATTTTAACTCAAGACAAAATGAACCTTTTTGAATCATAAACGATCACTGTTAAGGTTCAATCCCGTTGTGAGTCATTATCAATATTTTTGGCTTAATCAGTTCATCACTCATTCCCTACTCTTTTTGCACCTCAGAAACTTTCCCCACTTCAAAGTCACTGGAGAGTCAGTGTCCAAACTTTACGTCCTGTCCTGCTCTCAGACAGGGTCCCGGGGTCTTAGTCGTGTTCCTGTCCCGTTTGGAGACAGGTGCAGGTGTCGCCCCCCTGTGGAGCGACAGCTGGTCTCCATCACTCACTCCATCCAGCGTCTCGTCCAAAACAAGGTCAAAACTCAGCGTGTCTTTGCCGAAATAGTGGTGGAATTAGTCGGGGATGGTCACAGCGGTGTTTGCGGATCCTCCTCCATGGCTCATTAGAGTTAATAATAGCTCGTTCTAATCTATTTGATGTCAAAAGTGATGCGGGCGATGTCAGCGCGGAAAATACAAAAGTAACACTGCTCAAAACAAACAAGTCCTTAATGAAAACTAAAGAAACCTGCTTCTCAAATATTTACCATCAGAGCAGAATTCCTTAAAGCTGGGGTACTTAACTTTCAACCCACAATGCATTGAAATCCATCCAACTAAAAACTTAAAATCACTGGTTTTCATATTTGTATAATTAGACTCTCACATCTTTAGAGAATATTTTTTCCCGACAGAACATTTAAAAAGAGAGGACCACCGTTGCTCAGCGTTACCGTTACAAGAGCTTTGGGCTGAGAGCTGATTGGCTGTCGGGCTCACAGGGTTCTTTTTCACAATCTATAAAAGATAACATATTTTCTAATAATAGACAAGATAAAGAATCATGTTTGTTTTCCACAACATTGTACTTTACACCACTTTCTGTTGGACGAATAACATGTTTTTTTAATGTAACAAAAAGTTAGGTACCCCAGCTTTAAGAAAAGATAAACTTATGTTATATTTGCCGCTGCGATTTAAACAGCTTCACCAAGTTTGAAACACATCCAATAATCTTGTCCTTGTGCCACTACTCGTCCCTGGGGACAGAGGAGCAGATGTGTGCTGCGCCGCTGCTGTAGGTTGAACAGCTTTACAATCAATTAATGTTAGTCGTACATACTTTTACAGGAAAATGAAATATGGGTTTGAACATACTGCCAAGAAAGATCTCGAAAAGGCAACAAAACAGTTTAGTTGTTGCTAATCTCTGACCTCTGGCAGATTCTTATTGATGCCATCTGTACAAAGCTGATAAGAAAAAGTCTTTATCTCACACCAATTTAGCCGCTAATTGATTCAATGTAATCAATTAGAAAACAAGAGGATAGAGGACCTCAGATATTAAAAGAGATGACACCGACCAGGAGGAACAAGAGGACAGCTTAGGAGTGATGGGCTGATTGAGCCAAAAATATTGATAATTATATATACAGACAAAAGAATAATTGAAGAATATGAAAATAATTTGCTCATCTATATTTGAAAATCGAAGACTATATTCATAACACTAAAAAAGATGGCTTTGATGTATACAGTTATTATTATTATAATATTTTATTTACTCTGTAGGGAAATTTTTATCCATTCTTCATTTTCCCACACAGCTCCAGATGTTGATTGGTCGGGAGGAGCTGGAGGATATCATATATGGTGCATATTTTGGGTGGTGGGGAAACCGGAGCTCCTGGAGGAAACTCACGTTCACACGCTAAGCCACTGTGCCAAATACAGTTTGAGGCACTAAAACACAATACATTTTTTCAGGAGCCACATCCATGAGACACCAGGATAAATACGTCGCTTTTATAATTTACAGTCACCAACTCATTTGATATGACATAAGTGTAAATAATAGTGTACAAGTTGCTTAACTTCTTCACAAACATTGTTGTTGTTTACTACTTGATAAAAAAACAAAACAATCAATTATACAGATCAATCAAACTTCCAACCCAAAACCAATCCCACTAAATGACTTGATGCAATCCCTGGAAAACTCGCATTCATTCACTGTGGACATATTCAATTCTATTTTGTAACACTATATTCTTTTGGGTGACCTTCGGGCCGTGACTTGGCAGAAATCTTCAATACCATATTCAATTGTCCCCGAACAATATCTCAATGACAACATGGTGGCATTAGAAAAACCCACTGTGTATTTTTAGCTGAGATAGTGACAAAAACATCCAACACACCCAAAAGCGCATATACTTCCTTGTCACATCACCAAAAGCTGTTATATTCTGCGGTGAAAGGTGACACGTCTTATCCCATAGTGTTAATCCCACATAACCTCTAGTTTTCTCTATCATGGCTGTACCTTGACTTGAGCTTGACAAGGACATAGAAAAATAAGTGAAACGATGTTCTTTGGCGACTGCTTACAACGCCACGATAAGCCCGGATACTTTTAAAAGATTTATGCTTTTGTGATGACCTTGGTGAAATATTGAGGTTCCTAACTTTGCGGTCATGTTTGTTTGTGGTTGAGCACTTGGCCCTGATGCAACCGAGTGTAAAGGGAAGTATAGAAAACCGCACGTTGTACACACAGTGGTTACGACATGAGAAGAAAACTGCATTAAGTCAGTATTTAATAGTTAATCGTGAGATACAGCTTGTAAAGGTGTCAACGTATGCATTATGGAAGATGCCTGCGGGAAAGACGAGAAAGACAAGTCTGTGTATCGTGGAACTCTTTCTATATATGCCTTATTGAACGAGTTGGAGTCTCCGAGACGTTTGTGCCTTTTAAATGGGAAATTACAGGTCCCAGGAGTTTGCATGTTCTACCTGTGTCTGCTCTGGTTTCCTCAGGGTGCTCCGGTTTCCCCTACCACTAAAAACATGTGTAATAGGTCTGGCATGCGCCTCCTGTGCTGGCGACCTCGCTCCCATCTCTGTGTGGAGTGAGAGACAAATTCCCACAGTTGTAAACCGCTTTGTGACTCTGGTCTGTGAGAGGCGCTATATAAATAAAGATTACTGACTAGCTTACTTACTGAGATCAGTGAAATGGCGACCCCAGCCTCTCCAGAGAGTTTATGAGCACACATTTCAGTCTGAGTTTTGCACATAACAGTTCTACAGCAGTAATAAAAATGGTTGCTCATGTTTTAACGTTTGAATTGTGTTAAAACAAATAGAACTGTGAGTCAACAAGAATAATAAGGCATTGGTTTTAGCGCAAATTTGGGGCTGGTGTTCTGTGAATTGGGTCCATCTCTGACTGCCACCCCCCCCCCTCACCTCAGAAATGAAATAAGGGGAAGAAAATGGATGGAAGGATGAATTTATTCGGACACTCAAAGACTCTTCAAATGGCATTAGTCTTTCACTCTGTACAGTGGTGATGAATTACTAGTGTAGCCACAGCTGTCCTCGGGCAGACCGAAAGACCATGCAACCAGTTTGTGCCATTGGCCCAAATCCACCAATCCTTCTCTCTCGCATCAGACTCACACTAGGTAATGTGGGCAAAGTGTTGTGCATAAGGACACAACATTACAGCCCTATTGTGATGAGGTCTCCCATCACGGTACTGCCCTGTCCATAACTTGCATTTGTCCAAAAACCCAGCATGACCTGAATGTCCTGAATACAAGGTGCAGAAAGTTTAAGACTGTAACCAGTGAATCAATTAATCACAACTAATCAATATTATTTTCATCTTTATTTATATAGCGCATTTTTACAGACCAAGGTTTCTAATGGGAGGGGAAACCGGAGCACCCGGAGGAAACCTACGCCAACACAGGGAGAACATGCAAACTCCAATCAGACCGAGATCTCTTGCTGAGGAGTGAGAGTGCTGTCCACTCAGCCACATGTGTCGCCCAGTGATCACTTTAGCTTAAGTTTGGTCAAATGTCTTTAAAAATCTCACATTCACGAACCTCTGATGATCTCAATAATTGATTAATTAATTAGATGTAAAACGCCCAATCCAATCAACCAAAAACTCAACTCGCCAACATCACAGATCCTCCAGAAGTTTGCCTATAGGGTCTTTAATTACTCCCCCTCCCATCCACACCATACACTGCAGCTTAAGCAGTCATTAAAACCATATAAACCAGAGCAACGCCTGTTTTAATATCAATATGAAAGAAAGAAGTGTTCAATATCATCTCGTGGTTGAATTCTCTCGTCTGCTTCTAACTGAATCTATAGCTCGGCCCTGTTGCTCATTCACACACTCTCAGGATAAGCCCTGATGTATATTTTAAGTGGAGCCCATTACAGGCAGTGCATTAAATGATGACGAGGCTCTGTTCTTCATTTTAATCAAGTGTCAATTTGCATTCAGGCTGTGTGTGATAGGAGGTCAAGCCCAGCCCTGTTTAACACCGGGAGACATCACAGGGAGACTAGCTGGTAATGAGGAGCAGCCACTGACGCCCGAGCTAAAGTGAGCGGCTACAACAATCCTGACGGCTCCTATTGCCCTGAAGCAGCAACGCTAATCTGATGTTTATCCTTGGGTTTTGTCACTTGTTGTGGCACAGAGAGGATAGTTGACTGTTTTATTCACAGCATGTATATTTGTGACAGTGTGCTTTTAAAAGTATTATAATCATTTATATTATTATGATTAGTAATATTACTGTGTCATCGCTCTGCCATATTCACAAATTTTCCAAAAATAAAGCTGTTATTTGCAGGGAACATAATGAGTAAACATGTCTTTACGACTTGCTATAAAAAATATTCTTTCATTTCTACATTGCCTCGGATGTTTGTTAAATGTCAATTTTATTATATATACAATTTTATTCTAAATCTAAATTCTGTCTATAAATGTTCTATAATAATTCAAGTATATTGACAATAAATAAATAAAAACATACTGTATTACATTTTGGAGTCATTCCTGAAGGCAAAATTCCCTGTTCAAAATTCAAAATTTGTAAAAAAAAGAAAAATTAAAAAAATTAAATTGATACAACAGAAGATAACTAGCATTCTGCTAACTATAATTCTGAGTGTTCTATCC
>JAPMNZ010941553.1:0-10698 GCA_029875035.1 Pomatoschistus microps | reverse complement strand
CACTGTTCTTTTAAACTTTTCTTTCATTATTCATAGCTATGGATCCTGTGCTTGCATGTGAGTCCTTAATAAAGTCTAAATAAAAAAAATTAAAAAAATAGTACTCTCTTATTGTAACAAAAATCTAAATATTTCCCTATGCCTGGGATGAAATACAATGATTTTAGTGCTAACTCTGCTCACTAATGCTAATGTGGCTAAGCACTGCTAAAGTAGCAAACCCTCGTTGCTAAAGTTGCCAACTCTTACGAACGTGGTTAACTATTACTTAAAAGGTTAAATCCAGCTAATGTGGTTAACCTGGGACAACTACTGCTAATGTGGCGCTAACTGCTAAACTCTTGCTCATGAGGCTAACTCATGCTAATGTTGTTAACGTACGCCAATATATGCAAAAGGTTTACTATAAGTTATTTTATGTTTAAGGCTTAAAAAGATTCTTATAATAAAGGAAAAAAGTTCTAATGTTGCTAGGTCATTCTAAAGTCGCTAACTTACGCACAAAAAAAAAAAAAACTGGTGCTATTTTTTAAAAAATGCTAACAAAGCATTCAGCATTATACTCCAGAGCAGAGAAAATGGTCTAACCAAGCGGGTACACCACTTCTGATGCTGTGACCCGTCCTGCGCCTCCCAGAGGTTACACCCTCTCTGCTGCTGTGACCTGCTGCTGTAATACTACTGTTAACTATTATTTGAATTATCATTTGTTTTTTCAATAGACGCATGCGTTTCTGCTGCTACTAGATAGATATAGATACTTTATTGCCTCTGGATGTTGCCTCTGGGTGAAGCAGGACAGGTCACAGCAGCAGAGGTGGTGAAGCCACATTAATTTCTCCAATGGGGATCAATAAAGTCTCTATCAAGTGAACTCTTGCTCATGTTGCTAATACTTAACGCACAGTGAATATTTAGGACGTGTCAGTGAGTTTGAACAAACAAACTGTACTGAAGGTGTTTTTTCATTTAAGAAAAGAGAGAAACAGTTTTTAATCATCTGGTCTGAAGAACGAGCTGACCCTGACCTTAACAATGATGCCTCCATTGTGCGGCTCACAGTGCTGTTTGAAGAGCAGCTTGAGTTTCTCTCGGGATAAAACACCTTTCCTTCGGCTGCAGATGAAAGAAAACACCAGTCACACACAGAGACAGAGACACACACACACACACAAACACACACACCTGAGCTGAGCCGCCTTCACCGTAAACGGCTCTGCGTCTCCGTTCAATGGCTTCACTGTGTATCTGAAAACTGACGGGGAGAGAGCTTTCCGACGTTTACTGCGAACAGAAGGTCACACACATACAATTGAACTTCATGATTTATGAGGCCATACTTGCATGCAAAAGCAAGATCCAGTCAGACCTCTGAAGCTGTGCAGGGCAGTGCCTGGTTAGTACTGTGATGAGAGACCTCTGGGAACACCAGGTGCCACAGTGGGCCTCAGAATATGGAGGGAATGAATAATAACCTAAGAAGAGTCTTTGAGTGTCCAAAAAGGCGCAAATTAAAACCGCTACATTGTTATTATTATTATTATTATTATTATTACTATTATTATTATTACAAATAACAGCTGTTTATCAGGTTTTTGACTCAATATTCATATATCATTGAGATGTTAAGTGTGACATCAATATTGATTTCCTGGTTCAATGTTGCAACAACTTACTAGCTCAATTTCTTTGTTAAGGAATGCAATATGTAGAGAGAGAAAACAGACTAAAACCAGGCCACTTATCCAGGATATTTTTGGGGGTTAATTTGACCAATAAGTGGGAAACGTAAAGAGAGACCAGTGTTTTGAGTTGTTGTTTGGTGTGTGCCTTTGGAATGGATACAATCTCACCTGATTGGTCAAATTAATGTGAAATAGTAATAAGATTTGAAGCAGTTACACTCTCTGCATCTGGTAAAATAAAAAACAATTACCCATTGATCTGAGTGAGTTCGTCTTCAGTGTCGCTGTCACTGATGACGATGGAGTCTCCCTCAGTGTTGTGCACAGAGCCGTTGGCTTTAGAGTGAGGACTGAGCAACAAGCCATTAGCACTGGATTGAGGAGACAGGACCATGACCACCTGACAGAGCACTCTGCAAGAAACCAAAGATCAGGACTGAGGCAGAGACCGAGGCAGAGACTGATATCGCATTCAGACCGCAGACGCTGAAACGCAGCTTCCGTGCGCACCAGACGCACATTCTCTCATTTTCAGACGCAGGGGTGTTCAGAGGTGCCACTGCTTCAGAAGTGGCAGAAGTAGAGGGCGGACTTTGATGCTAACGGAGTTAAGCTAGCGTCTTTCTGTGTAAAGTTCTTCCCCAATAATGCAGCTCTGCAGTGTTTGTGTGTACAGAGACCTTCCAGAAACTTTATAAAACAGCAGTATGTATTCACGGAGGTGCGCCATAAGTTTGTTTAATTATTAAACGGTACTTCCGCATCGGCGAACATGCTAGAGGCAGTTGTATACAGTCACAGGAGCATGAGAACGCATATGTTCATAAGCACCGTGTCCCCCAGAGTCTCCCCTGGTTTAGTCCTGGTGTAGCTCCTGTTTTGGCTGTTTACGAGTATTTTCAGTCTGCTGAAAGTCTTCAGACCGCTATAACCCCGTGACCACTTTGCGGCTCTCTGATTGGTCGCTGCACGAGCGTCCCGAGGAAACGATAAGCAATGTTTATCTCCTGTGTGCATGGATTTTCCGCTCCTGCGCCTCTGCCGCGCCTTTGCCGCGCAGTCTGTGCGTCTCTACCGCGCAGTCCGTGCGTGCATCCCGAGACGCACATGCAGTTCCACGCTCAAACACGCATCACCATTGACTTTGCATTTAAAGTCGCTGCAACGCATGATCCGGTCTGAACGCGGCATGAGGCTGAGACTGGAGCAAGAGTAGATGTTGTTACCTGTTGCCTCCTCTGACTGTGACGTCCACGTTCTCTCCAGGGAAGTACCGGTCCTTGCAGAAGCCATAGACCTCCTCACAGAGCTCTGACAGACGCTTGCTGTGGCTCTGCTTCACCAGCAGCAGCAACGGCTTCAGGAGACACTGGGGGAAGTTCTGCAGATTGTTGCGGGCTTTTCTCTCACTCTCCACCGCCTCCAGGTACGTAAGTCCAGCCCGGCCAGTGAGGGCGCAGCTCCACACCAGGCTGTTACAGAGAATGGTGCGCTCGAAGAACTCACTGAGAAGAGAAACGTTACCGTGAGAACCAGGGGAAACAAAACCAGTCCAGTACAAAGTAACGTCAGGCTGAAACTAGTACTGAATAGGATAATAATAGATAGCAATTCACTAGAACAATTCATCCACAGGGCTACCCAAAATGCTTTTCAAAACAAGAAACAGCACATACAAATCATCACAATACATTATTTCAAGAGCACAACAAACGAGAATTAATGTTAACCTGGACATGAACATTGTCAGCGTAGAAGCCGGTCTCGAGATTGTTCCTGATTTTAGATGCATAAATCTGAAACTCTGCCTCCCCATGTTCAGTCTTGACTCTCTGCACCAGCAGGAAGCCAATCCCTCTGCTCCTCAGAGTTTGAGTTGGTTTGTTTGCCACTAATGTAAAGTTATCGATGTACTTTGACATGAGGGCACGAATGGAAGTCGTAATAAGAAAGGAGTTAAAAACCATCATCAATTGTTTTTGAAAATGTGCAATAATGTGCAAACTTTAATGGATTCAGCTGTCCATGTGGGGCAATCATGAAAAACAAACAAAATAAAGCCTAAACTATACATTACTTTGGTAATTCATAAGAAAGGATAAGAGAACCTTTATTTCTTGCAGCACACATTCAGGACAATAAAAAGAGCACAAAAATCGAACACAAAATATACATTGATATGAATCTGTGTATGATTATTAAATTTGGCTTTAGGGAATTTTTGAGCCTTTTACATAGTGTAAATGTGAATTAACAGTCTATGGGCAGATTAAAAAAACATTAACTGTTTTTGTATCCATGTATACAACTTGAATCGTCCTGGTATTGTCATTAAATATGCCTACATATATAATCCGCGTATAATGCAATTAACTGAAAACAAAACAATACTTTATCACTCTGATGGCAGCCTCATCTTTGTTTGGTGTTTATCTGTTGCAAAGGCCAACAGTTGTTACGAGTCTGATAAACGTTAAGATTGAGAACCACTAACTATTTCAAAAGTATGAACAATGAGAAATCAAGCATAACAATAATCCCGTCCATCTCACATTGTTTTCCTGATTGTCCAATTTACCAAGAGTTACTAGCTGCATAATTAAACTTTTACTACTAGGGGTCTTCGCCCTCAAACTGGCCCCGGCTTTTGTTCGGGGAACTTCGGCTGTCTCCGGAGATCAGCAGGGGGAGAGATGGGTTAGCTAGCACCGGTCCAGGCTAACAGTCCTCAAACCCCCAGAAACCCACACTGACAACTTTAATCACACTTTAAAGATTGTTTTTAACTGCAAACATTCTCCTCTATCGTGTATCTGCGCTCTGGGGCTTGTTTTGGTCGCTTTTGTTCAAATGGCAGCCTCTTATCTGGGAGCTAGCGCCTGACAGCCGGATCAGGTGCCTCTCTGACCCGATAAAAACACGACCCAGCCATCGCGCTGCTATTTCAGCCCATCTCCCGTGTTTTTTTGTGAAATTAAGTCCTACATAACTGACATCATATCGTTAGAAAAGTCGCAAACTCAGATACAACCGCGTGACATTTATATTCATCACTTTATTTCTCATTTTTTCTAGCGTGGAGTATGATGTCATCTGTTATGAAATAGTTTTGTCTCATAGGACACATTAAAACTCTATATTCGTGGACTTCAACATTTTGTTCTTCCTGTGTGGGGTCAAAAAAGGAGAAAAATAATGTGATCTGAAATTATGAAGTATAATTGAGTATACATCTTTTGAACTGTAAACATACATATGTTAATTAGTATGCTTTGAATTGTAAACGCACATACATCAATAAATATACAACATTGTCAAATTATATTAAAATGCATTAACTTCGATCGCCATGACAACGGCCTTAATTTCCCCATCACCGATGTATAAAGTTGAAACTACCAAATCCAATCTGTCCCGGTAACTTGTTCTAGTTTTTTTTAAGTAATAATGCTCATGCTAAGAACATGCCCAAAAATATAAGCCAGATCTATACTGTATCCTGTAAGCGTCAAATATAGACTAATTCGGCTGTAATTGATGTTTATGGAGTAGGTTAAGTTTAACACTCACTCGTAGCTTCTGAAGATTTCGTGGGTGATTTTACAGAGAAAAACTTCTTCGTCTGGGTCCAGGTCAGGAGGTGGCTTCTGTCTCACGAAGGGCTTTCTGTGGAGCAGCGGCATCTTCCCGAGCTCCAGGGCACGGGCCACACACGCGACTCAAAGCGGGACTCTAGGCTCTTTGTTCAGGGATAATCTGCCCTGCACATGGAGCAGACCCACGGAGACTTCGCGGGCCACGAACGCCTCTCCCACGTGGCTCGGTCCAGCGGGGGTTGGGTCCACGGGAGAAGGACAGCGCTGGGGCAGAGGCGGGTGAAGGAAACCGGTAGAAACAAACACTTTCCGCGGGAGAACCGAGCTGTTTCCGCGGAACAAACCGGCGACAAGTCCCGCGGCTGTTGACCAAGTTTTAGACCGCTTCACAGGCACTCGGAAATCTGAGTACGAAATTCTAATGGAAATTACAGCGACCCACACATGGATTGGAAATAAACTAAACTTCCTTCACATACACATTAATAATACAAACACTCATTAGTAAAACATAGTAAACACTCATTCGTGGATGTTAAGTCAAATAAAGACAAGGCCTCATAAATATTTTTGTGTCTTAACTGTTGATTCTCTGATCCGTCTTGGTGATTTTAATAGTTTTGTTAAGTCCTCTGAGATGACTACTGTTAGGGCTATACAAGAATAAATTGTATTGTATTGTAGTGTATTGTAATTGTATTGTATTGTAAGGCAAGTCTATTCGTATAGTACAGTTCATACACAAGGCACCTCAAAGTTCTGAACAAAACCAACAACCAAGACAAGGCAATAACGTCTTACACAATCACAGTACATTAAAGAAAGTAAAGATATTTTTTTTCAATTTTATGCACACTTGCACAGCTAAATATATCCGTTTGTAACCTTGATTTAAAGATTGTCAGAGTAGAAGCCTGTCTCCCATTTTAAGGAAGACTGTTCCAGAATATTACTGCATAAATCTGAAATTCTGCCTCCCCATGTTTAGTAGTACATCTTAAGGCCTGCCGGCCAATTGCAGCACTCTACCTTGCCAACACAAATTAACCATAAACACAAGTTCACATAGTCCTCCAGTCAACTTCATTGGGCACAGTAGCCCAAAAATGTACACAATAAAATGATAAGATAAGAGTTCCTTTATTCGTCCCACAGTGGGGAAATTTTGAAGGACTGGCAAAAAGTTAAATAGAAAAATAATGTTGTGTTTTGTAAATGAAAAGGTTGAAAATGAGTCAATCAGAGGTGTCAAACTCATTTGTCAAACTCTGTAGGGCAGGGCTCGTCCATATTAAGTCCCATTTCCAGGCACCTTCTCTCCTTGTAATTTTGTCAGGTTGAAATTCTCAGATTCCGACCGTAACGAGTGTCCGTGAAGTATCCGCGCGCGGTGAGTAAGTAGGCGGTGCCTGGCTGACCTCCTCTGCGCTGATTGGTCTGTTTTCTGATTGACGCTGGGCCTGACAATGACAAGCAGTGATGTAACAGTAACGGGAATAATGCACATCTGTCTCTGTCTGCTCTGACCCTCTCTCTCTCCACCGTTTTAACAATATCTCTATGTTTGACACTTGAACGCTGCTTTTAGTTTGACGAATTCTCGATTCGGGAAGTGTAAAGGCTCATCTCATGTACATTCTGTGACTACATAATATTGTAACATTTTCCGTTTCTGTATGTAGTTTGTTATCATGAAACATTCTTTGGGGGGATTTCTCAGTATCCTGTCGGTTTGAACAAGAGCAGTCAAAGCGACGGTTCTGGGAGTTCTAGTTGTTTTATAATTCTGAGAGAATTCTGTTCCGTGTCGAGTTAGTCCTCCGGCTACTCCAGCTTACCCTACCCCTAAAAACATATACAACTGATGTTTTCCAGCGGGCCGTGGAGAAACACTCTTTCAAACTGTTAATATACTTGTTGACAGCATCTGAAATATTGACTTATGTTCAAATTTGCTTCTTCCACATTGAGGCTAACCCACTGGTGATATCACACGCCTATAGAGATTATGCAGCAATGCAGTAAGTCTAAACCAGAACAATGCTGAGAAATATATATATACATACATAAATAAACATAATACAAAGATTTCTAGTAAGATACAGAGACAGGACAACAGAGACCTTATCACATTTTAATTTTGCTCATAACAGATGCATAAAAAATACACACATTAAACTCTATACAGACAAAGTCACAGTGATGTCACCAGGATGAGGTCACCGCGGTCCCAGAAGCCCTGCCTTGGCGGCCAGTGCCTCGTTCTGCTGGATGTGGTACTCCTGGAACCTCATGGAGATCCTCTGAGTCATCTTCAGGTACTTCTGCAGACACGACTCTGAGCAGCTGGACTGGAACACACACACACATTTATCTAGAAGACTTACTAAGAGCAATATTACTGGGTTTGATCTACACACCAGAAAAGGTGTGTTCTACATCTCACTCTGGCCCCTCACTCTGGCCCCTCACTCTGGCCCCTCACTCTGGCCCCTCACTCTGGCCCCTCACTCTGGCCCCTCACTCTGGCCCCTCACTCTGGTGGCGAGATATGTCATTACAGGCATTAGTGGAAGGAAAACAACCAAGCTTTTACCTCCAACTCTAAATGTTGTATTCATGGACTGTATATATCAACGGACGTAGTCACACCTATCTCCGCCGTTCTAACTAATGGGCCAAAAAATGGGCTTGCATGGAGTGACTCAAAATGGTCGCGGGGGCTGGAAAATGTGAAAAAACGCATCTGCGCATGCGTCAGCCGGCACGAGTCCCATTCATTTAATTGAGTGCCTTCAAAAATTCACAGCGACTAAACTAGAGTGGTCAAAAAAAATCACTCCCCTCAGCATTGACACACATGTGTAACGGAGCTTTGGACCAAGAGCCAACTTTTGGACCATTCTGTAAAGGTATTTTTGAGAGGTAAGAAGATGCTATATATTAGCATTGGCTATTTCTTAGCCAATGCTAAGAAATAGCATTGGCTGACCCGGATGTGTTCATCCGGGTCCACCCTCGTCGGCCCGGGTTGGCATTGCAGCATGTCATTTTGGCCACTTTCGAGCCAGGACCCGCCCCCATTGGTTGTATTATATAATTTGTTATTATGTCGTGTTTGAAGAGCCCTACCTCCTCTGGTTTGACGTCGCGCGTCGTGAAGTCTTTGACACAGTCCATGAAGCAGTTCTCTGTTACTTTGTTGTACGTCCCAAGAAACTCTTTGAACTGGAATAAACCACAGAGACAGCAGTGTTAACAGAGCACCCCCTGCAAGAAATAGACCATAGTCTGTATTTGGATGGACAATGCTATTGGGCAGAGCACTCACCAGTACACTCCTTATATACAATCTATGGGTGCAAAGCTTTATGGGTAATGTGCAAGTAGCAAATTCTAAATCCTAATGGAGAGCTACCTAAAAAGGTGTGATGGAGACTGTCATGAGTAAACAGTTTGAAACATTGGGACAGATGGGGTGGATATTGACACAACTCCAGGTATTTTCTTGATGAGGGACAATGTCGTAACCTTTAACATTGAGGGATGCAGTCACGCCTATCTCTGCCGTTGAAATTAAAGTACCTGTGAGCCTTCTCAAAATGGCCTCGGGACAGGAAAATGTTTGCGATTGCTGATTGTAACGTGATTAAAAACTCAAAATGATGTGTTTAAATTTCACCTGTTTAATCTGATCTGACTCAGACACCTGCACAGCTGCCATAGCTCTGGGAATAAAAACAAAATACACAGGAGTTTTACATGCAGCTCAGATACAGACCCAAGGGGTGATTATTGGTTAATAATGTAAAGAAAAGACATTGTAGGAAAACAATTTTTTTTTCCAATGGCAGTTTGGGGTTTCAGAATCACCATAGCATAAACACCTACTGAGATGAGAATAGTGCCTCAGTCTCTGCTGCCTCAGTCTCTGCTGCTTCAGTCTCTGCTGCTTCAGTCTCTGCTACATCAGTCGCTGCTGCTTCTCTGCTGCTTCAGTCTCTGCTACATCAGTCTCTGCACCTTCAGTTTCTGCAGCTTCAGTCTCCGCTTCTGCTGCATCAGTCTCTGCTGCTTCAGACACTGCTGCTCCAGTCTCTGCTGCTAGTCTCTCCTGCTTCAGTCTCTGCTGCTACAGTCTCTCCTGCTTCAGTCTCCGCTTCTGCTGCATCAGTCTCTGCTGCTTCAGTCTCTGCTGCTCCAGTCTGTTGTCTCTTCTGCTCCAGTCTGTCTAGTCTCTGTATCAGTCCAGGTTGGTCTTTGACAGAGCTAACAGTGGCTAACAGCTAACACCAGTTTCTCGTGTTTACGTCAGAAATACCCGGTTATCCCGCGCTCAGCTCCGCTCCCGGTGAGGCCCGGTGTGAGTCTAGCCAGAGCCAAGTGTGACCCGGGTCCAGAGCCGCGTTTCGGGTCAAGTTTACCTGACTTTGGTCCACAATCCGCGAGCTGCTCCGTGACCGTGGGAAGGACACGTGAAGGCGACCTGAGCGGGGGACACAGCGCCCCCTGCTGGATACTAACGGAGGCGGTGCTGGAGTGACCTCCCAGATGTTTGGGTTTCTGTCTTTAAAGATGGATCTATTGGTCTTTAACTAGTGCTGTTTGTGAACTGATGATTGGAAATACATATGTTAGTTACGCATCTGACTCGCGGCTTGCGTTCTGTCAGGGTTAGGTCCTTACAGTCAGTTCATGGTTCTTTAAAACATCTATTTTCAGTCGAAAGAATTGAAAGAATTCTCCGCTGCTAAAGTACAATATACACATCTGTAAATACTTCTGATTTAAGTGCAATTATAGCTCCAGAAGTTGTTTTATTTTATTCTATTTTCCCATCTTATAATCTTATTTTAATTATATTGTCTATTGACCTGAATTATAGACTCTATTTGATCTGAGTGCTCTTATTTCCTTCTTTCTCTGCTGTAATGTGCGCTACGATGACATCGAAATTTCTGTGAGACGAAAAAAGGATTATCTTATCTTATTTAGTGTAGTGTTTTTCTTTATTGTTATATTCTTTAGTATTTGTGATGAGAATTAGTGTGACTTATTTTGAAATCTACTTCTTTATTTCAATATTTCCAGTAAATCTTAGCTTTTAGACTTGGTTCATATTTCTATATTTTATATTTTAATCCTGTTTCTATTCTTGGTACTTGTGAGAGAGGGCGAGAGAGAGAGACCAGAGTGAGACCAGAGTGAGAGACGAGAGAGATATACCAGATAGAGATCAAAGAGTGAGAAAGACCAGAGAGGGACCAGATACACCAGAGAGAGAGAGACCAGAGACAGAGAGAGAGAGAGAGAGAGAGAGACCAAAGAGACCAGACAGACCCAGCTGAACAGAACTTTTTTTGAACCTGTATTTGAGAGATAGAGAGAGAGGGAGGGAGAGAGAGAGAGAGAGAGAG
>JAPMNZ010941550.1:0-15906 GCA_029875035.1 Pomatoschistus microps | reverse complement strand
GTGGGTGTGATGTCTCCGCTGTAACGCTAATCAGCTCTGGAGACGTCAGCATTCTTTCGCTCGCCGTTCACCCCCGTTTATTAGCCTGTCTTTACCTGACTATCACCAGCACTTTCCCTTCATCTTTGAACGAGTCGACACGAACCTCACTTCTTTTTGTCTTTAGTTGTACAGTTTATGTATAACCTTATAAGATTGTTCTATCGGCTCATGGATCTTACAATAAACTAAAACTATTCACTGTTCCGTTCAGTAGTGCTGACACAAGAAGACAGGGCTAACCATGCCAAACCCACATCAGTCTGCAATCAAAGTGTATCAAACCAGAACTAAAGACTAAATCATGTCAAAACTAACGCTTAACTAAACTAAACGATAACTAATGGGGCTAAACCAAAGCTAAGCTGAGACTAAAGCAAGGCTGAAAGTTGTGGGGGTAAAAATAAAATTCAATTTTCTTGTTACAATTTCTTGCATATAGGTAATCTATTCCCTGAACTGAACTTATTATCTGCACATTTTCCATCCCCTGTCCTCACTAGTGTGTCTGGTCTGTATGTGTGTGTGTGTGTGTGTGTGTGTGTGTGTGTGTGTGTGTGTGTGTGTGTGTGTGTGTGTATGTGTATGTGTGTGCTTGTGCTTGTGTGCGTGTGTGTGTCTTGGGTGTGTAACTATAAGTGTCCTTTCTCTTGAAACGTCAGCGCTCTTTTAGCTGCTCTATAAAAAATACAGCATCAACAGCAAAAGAGCTGTCTGTTGTAGCAACAGTAGCTGTGGCATTGACCACAACCCAACGACCACCTCGCCTGCATTGCATTATGGGAAGGACACCTCTGGTGGCCTCTCAATGCTTAAGATGAATGTTCTGCCTGTGGTCAGCACCTGAACTTTGACCTTGATTTCTTATACGCAGTGCCTCATCTCTCAGAGAACACACACAAACTAGTTTACCGCAGTTTAGCTTTGCATGCATCTAACTTTGATAAATCACACATGAAGATAACAGCATGAACATAACAGCTTGATCACAACAGCTCTATTGCATAAGAACAAGTTATCTCCTGAGCCTTTTATCATTTCTCTAAATCAGGATTAGTAAATATGGAGAAATGGCAAATAATTGCCAAAGCTTTATTCTTCACCATTACATGTATGTATTTGTATTAGCCAATTGTCCCTTTCTCTGCAGTACATGCCCGCAGAGCACATGGCATCAATGCCTCATCTTTTTGTCTACCATTTAACATAAATCAATGTGATGTAAAACATGCATATATATTTACTGTGTGCAGCTTCTAAAAATAAATATTGTTTCACATTTGTGTGTATTATTGAGCCCCACTGGCATGTCGGCAGGGGAGTGCGTAACATGCTTTTTGTTTGTATGTAGATGATGGGTGAGGTGGGCTGTGGTTTGGGCGCAGGGGAAATAAGCCCATGCCTGCCAGCGATACAGCATCCTTTTTGCCCCTAGTTTTGTTCTATCACCACCACCCCCCACCCTCTACATGCTGTCACCCCCACCCCCAACAACCAACCTCAGTCGTCATGCCTTTGATCCATCCATTGTGCGTCGTTGCACCTCGAGCTGTGGGAGGTTTGCAGCATCTAAACAAAACACAAGAAAAAATAAGACATTGGTACAAGAAAATGCACCCACGTGCTCACAATATTTATTTGGAATAACCGTAAACATTAGGTTAATATTTAAGCACCCTAATTTGGTGTAATAGCTCCGCACCATCACTAAAACAGCCATGTCCTAACTATGCAGGATTACATGTGTGCTGTCAGGGAAAATAGGAAGCAGCTGCATTCAGTTATAATGTATTTTCTAAAAGTAACAAGGCAAATTCCCCTTTAGACATATGAGAGCAGATAGTCTTGCAGTCATGTCCATGCTAAGTACATTGGAGTAATAATTGTTCAAAGAAGTATGTTTGTGTGTAAACAAGCCCTACACATTTAGGTCTGGAATTATTAATGTCATCGCCTTGCTTAATTTGTAAATTTCTATGTTTCTAAACCTGCACTTGTTTATACAATAACATTCCCTGATGTTCATGCTTGGACAGACACATTTATTGTAGATTACACACAATAATCATTTGTGATTAGGCTCATGAATGCCTTTGGAAATGTTTGAAGTGGGCTGTGCACAGCAGTGTGTGCCATTCAAACTCTGCGCAAACTGTACAGAGTGTTGACTCAGCGGATCAGTTTAACTAAAGTCCTGACTCAGCACTATCAGGTGTGGTGGCAGTTGGGCTAAAGCAGGTTTCATGCTTTGAGGACAACCGCTTTGAGGACAACCACTTTTTGTCTGTTAGACAGACATGCTACATTTGTTGACATAGCAAGTGAAGACCTGAAAACTTTGAGCAGTTGAAGGATGTAAATACAGAGAGGAGGGAAGCAGAAAGTGACAGAGGAAAGTAAAAATGTGTGTAGCAAGAAGAGCAGGGAGAGTGAGGAGAGCAATCTGCTTAGTCATCATGACTGGTTTCATGATGATCGCTCAGCAGCAGCAGCAACAATAGCTGGCCTTCCCTCTGCACACAGCGGCCTGAGGTCTGACAGAGGAGAGCACAGACAATGCCTGGCATTGAACAGAGAGAGGAGGCTCATCACTGGAGCCGCCCGCTCTAAGGACTGACCTCATCTTTGAACTTCGCTGATGTCTTTGTCGATATGTGACTCACACTTCAGTCTCTGCATCCTTTTGTCTTTTGTTTACACTAGTGCACACATGATAACTGCCAGGCTCATGTGCTTGTTTGCAGCTTTATTCTGTGACACCTGCTTCACCACACTGAGATCTGTTTTTTGTATATTGCAGTTGAAACAGTTGGTTTTCCCCTGGAATTGTTCCCACAGTTTTTACCACTTCCTTTTACTTTATGCTCATTTCTCTATGATTGGCCTGAAATCAACCAATAACCGTTCAAGATTACAAGGTAGTGGGCACTGTTAGTGAAACCACCAGGAAACAGGAAGTCAGGGAAATTCTACAAAAAGTTTACTTGTCACTTTCACTCCTACACTCACATACAAGATAGTGCCTAAAAGGAGGATCTGGTCACAGATTATTCTGGTGGGTTATTGTCCAATTTTAAGAGAAGGCTTATCTAGCCACAGTAAAATAGATCCTGTATGTTGCCGATGATTCAGAAGATCTAATGAACTGTTCATATGTCTTACAGGTCTGTTCAGAGGAGCTAGGCTCTTGGGGCATGACGACGGCGAACAAAGGAAACAAAGCCTTAAAGGTAAGACACATTTTTTACTTAGTAGAATAACAATTTCTAATTTTGTATTCATGTTTTTGACAGGTGAAGCGTGAGCCAGGGGAGAATGGCACCAGTCTCACGGACGAGGAGCTGGTGACCATGTCAGTGCGAGAGTTGAACCAGCACCTCCGGGGGCTCACCAAAGAAGAAATCCTTCAACTGAAGCAGCGCCGGAGGACTCTGAAGAACAGAGGCTACGCCGCAAGCTGCCGAGTGAAGAGAGTAACGCAGAAGGAAGAGCTGGAAAAGCAGAAGGCGCAGCTGCAGCAAGAGGTGGACAAACTGGCCAACGAGAACGCATCAATGCGAGTTGAGCTTGACGCGCTAAGGTCCAAGTATGAGGCATTACAGACCTTCGCCCGGACTGTGGCACGAAGCCCGTCGGTGGGAGTCGGAGTGCGAGCTGGAGGGGGAGGCGGAGGTGTGCCCTCGTCGGTCATTGGTCCACTCATACCGGGGAAGATGGCCACCGCAACCAGTGTGATCACTATAGTTAAGTCCAAAACAGACGCACGGTCTTGAGAGAGGGGAGCAGGATGAGGGTAGGTGGAGATGGAGTTCAGCTACGTCCGGTCGCCTCTGTGTCCTGCCCCTGACCTGCACTGACTGTGGATGTACTATAGAACAGGGTACAGTGTTTGAAATAACGTAGGCCAATGAGACGACAGTGTCTTGAACTATTCATGTGGTCTTTCAATCATCACATCACAGAGGCTATTGCACTTAAATCATTACAATCAAACGTGTTGACAGTAATAATGGTGGCAAAAGGCAAATCAAGATATTACTGTTTTATATAATTTAAGGTTTTATATGAGCAATATAAATTATCATCTGAGGTCAAGAGGGAAAACAGCCGTTAGTTTGACAGCTTATCTGCTCTGTAGAACATCCATGACTCTCGAGGTCAGTACAGTAAAGACAATGTGAAGCAGCAGTGGTTTGAGACTGTGGACTTGATTATTTTGAGCACAGGGACAACACAGGGTTGATATGGTAAAACCCAAAACAAATTCCCAAAGCAATATGTCCAAAAACAAATCAAAACAACAATTTACATCCATGAATTTACTTGATCTTGATTCAAAATACCACTACACACCTCTGTATGCTGTAAGACATTGGGACTATCTCATTTTGCCAGACACTCAGTGACCGTGCAGCTGATTGGAATAGTGGCAGTGACTTCTCATCTTGCTTGCCCAAACCAAGAACTTTTTGGGAAAGACCTAGATCTAATATATAGTATATTACACAATGGTGGTAAGTGTATTTCTACTGTTTTTGTACCGTGTTGTCATTCACATGAGGTCCAATGTGTATTCTCTGTGTGTGAATTGATATTTATCAGGAATTCTGTGAAATTCTGTGGCTTGTATTTGGTCCAGTATTGCTATATTTAGTTAGCCGTATTTTTTTTGTCTCTTCACTTTCTGTGCAGCTTTCTCAATACCTGTTTTACAACTGTTGAAATCCTCTTGGCTTCCATTGCCCTATAGAGATTTGACAATGTGTAATTGTTTGCGTGCTTACTAAAATGCAACCAAACTCTTCATCTTATCTGGAATTTCGAAGGGCAAGTGCCTTGTTTGATACAAAATGCATTAGAACTAAATCAAAGGGTCAGAAGGGCAAAAAGATAAAGGCGAGATGTAGATGCCTAACTTTACATCCCATGTTTTTGGGTAGGGTACTCATACAAGTTATATGTATGAGTAGGTTAATGGAATTGACTAGTCTAAAACACATACACATGACGGATTTGATAAAGGAAAGGAACATACAATAAATGCGTTTTAGGCTTTGATCACAGATAATTTTATGTTCGTGTCACACAAGCTTTATCATAGCTAGTCTTATATGGTGTTATATACTTAGAGAATCTTTGTCTATGTATGGTAGAGTCTGGAGTTTTATAAAGGCTATAATCTTCTTGTTTGTAATGAACTGTAAAAATTGGTATAACAGAATCTGTTTGATATACAGTCTCTCTATTTTGCAACTGTACCAAAAGTGGCTTAACTACTGAATAGCTTTGTTTTCCCTGTAGTGACTAGGAATGTGTGTGTAACTGTGAACCAGTGTGTGCTGTGTCGGTTCTGTGACGAGGTAATAATAATGTTGACTATTTTGATGGCGCTGGCTATGAACTGTGTTAGGATAATGACACATAGCCCAACTTCTATATCTTTATTCTACAGTCTGGAAATACTACTATTTCAAAGCAGGACTAGAAAAAACAGATGCAGACTAAACCAATCGTAGATGAAAAGTGGGGCATGCACCTGTTCATTTTCTCTGTCTCAAAGTTGACAATAATTCAGACCCCAAGCACAGTTTTCAATTCCTTCTTTCATATGCTGTATCTTGAAGGACTTGTAATACCAGTGGTGGTGGCTGTGGTATTAGTTGATAAGATGAAAGTTGTGTTAAATTAAACCCCTGTTTTTTGTAGAATGTTACAACGGTTCTTTGGTGTGTATATTTTATATGTTTAATGTTAGAATTGGTTTAACACGTTTTGTATTGTGAGGGAAGTAATACAATTGATGTATTTTGTGATTTCTTTTGAATTATGTAAACCTATTTAATTGCCATGTCTAAAAAGTGTAATTTATTTAAAGTTGCATCCAAATAATTGTTATTTTTATACATTAAGTTTGTTTTAACTAAATTATTTCTTTCAAACACTGTTCCCTTTCCACAATAAGTGAACCTTAATTTTCCATTGTGAGGAGGGCTTAAGTAGACAGCTGTGTGCTTATTAAGATTAACAAAATCTGCTTTATTAATGCAAATGAACTGAATTGCGAATAACAAAGGAAGAAATGGATTTAAGATTTTTTTAAGTTCCCGTAATCTTTTGAACATTACGCATTTGCATATCCAGTCAGCCATAAAACCAGAGTTGTACAAAGTGTCAAGTGAAAATGTCTAAGAATTGTATGTATCATTCAATAACTTATAACTGGTGGTGTAGTTTGTGCCAGACCCAAGCACGGATTATGTGAGCAGAAAAGAACCTGTGCAAAAAATGAAATTAGTCAAACCCTACATGAAAAGAAAATAGATTCACATGTGTCTTGCTGTTAAAAGGAAGAATATTAAATGTTGAGGGTTTTTCACAAGGTACAAAATGGTGTTAATTAGTTGTCTTATGCAAAAGTGTGTTCTGGCTCACTGTGTGTTAACTGCTATCAACTCTGGCGATATATTTTGTGGCTTTTTTCCTTTGAGTTCCTTCTCGGCTTTTAAGTAACGTCAGAGGAAGGCAACAAGATGCTAAAGTGTAGCACTGGTGTAATGTTAATTTGTCTCTTATTTTGTCTTCCAAATTGGGTTTATTGTGGCTGTGTTTTCATTTTAAGAAGTCCAATTGGTCATCCAACTTCTGCGATAATCACCTGTGTGTATAGTTGAAACACACTGACCTCATTCTCCACTTTCTGCATGAAAAGTCATGAAAAGTTGTTTTATCAGAAACCCATGGAACCACTTCTGGACCACATTCATACATATTTTATTGTTGCAGGAAGGATTTTAAGAACGCCTAACCATTTCCTACTTCACTTAATCCACAAAATGTTTGTACAACTTAAACAGCGGGCGACCAAGCCCTTCTTCCAAACATCTGATGATAGAGGATGCAAATCATTAACTTCTTATCCTGCTGCTCGGCCAATCAGAGAGTCATCACAATGTTGTTTGCCTGGCTGTTGTATCACGCCACCTCTAAAAGCCCTCTCACCCACTGACAGTGTGGATCGATTAGAACAAATGATCCAAGGATTCTTTTGATCGTACAAACTTACTGATTGTAATGCCTCTTTCCTCTTACAGCCATCACATCATCCATGTAGGCAGCTTGGCATCCAACTTATGCCTGTTTAAACAACACCACATTCAAAAGTCAATGGGTATATTTTTGTTTCTTGAGAAATTCAAAACTTATGTACGTGAAAATGGTTCAGTCTTCTTGAAATACCCTTGTCCTATAATAGGAAAGTCAATGTTTTGTATATTTATGTATGGGGATGTAATAGATTATTATCCAATTGTAGTTTCTGTGCGGGAAAATGCTTAAAATGTGACAGTCTTTGTAAGTATTTATCACATGAATTGTTTATTTTATTTTATTAATTTATTGATACAGTAAGTAGTAATAAGGTGGTAATCTGAAGAATAACTGTTGTTCTTTATGGGTCTAATGCATCTTTTTAATTTATTGGCGTACTGTATATATTGTATGTTTGTTAATAAACAGCGTAAATTATTTTGTATATGATTAATAAACCTGTAAAAACAAATGCAGGAGTCTGTTTGTTCAATTTAGTATTTCTGTACTTATAATATCAACATAAACAATGTTGCCAATTAAGAATGAAGCTACCCGGCTCAGCTTTAGTGTAAGTAAGGAAATTAAACAAATTAACCAAGATGGTTATGTTGTCATATTCCCATCCATGACAATAAAATTGGGATATGTTTTTCTAACTTTACTCTGTGCCATTAGAATTAAAGAGTATGTAGCGTTACCTTAAGCCTTACAAGTATTGCCATATAAAAGTTGGACCAATAAAAGTCCGAGAATATTTACTGTCTGTGGCTCGCATATAGCTAGCTAACGGGTTATATGCTAATTTAACGTTACATTCTTCTAGTATGTAACGTTACTGGTCTCTGCTCCAAATGTAAAATAAAAAATGTATTTAAACACTAACGCAGCTAGAGTAACACACATTTCTGCAATCACATTGTTAATGAAAGCCATCCGGTCCTTTTCTCCAGTCCGGGTTTTGCGCGCACCGCTGCGAACGTCTGCGTGAACTGTCGGTGGTGGGAAGAGAGGCGGGTAAAATGTAAACATGTATCTAAACCGAGAAGACAGCGCCTGGTAGAAATAAGTGTTTATTTTCTGAACTACGGATTGTTTTATTTGTTATATTTACTCTTATGTATACAAGTCCAAGTGTAGAGAAGGAGAGAGGAACCGAATGCCTTATAAACTTCATGGGCTAGCTCTTTGACAGCTAACAACAACACTAGCTAGCAGGATAATTTACCATAGCAACCATTACAGATACTAGCATTCTGTCAGCCTTAACTATTCACCAAGTGTCATGGAGGACTACGAGAAGTTTGTGGAGTTGCGTTTATCCCAGCTAAAAATGACTGAAGATGCTGTTGAAGACAAACCAAAAGTACCTTCTTTAATCTGCTTCTACGGTCGACCTATCCTCCCTCCTCTGGTAGGCCTGTATTCTGTTTGCTTAAGCACTGAGATCACCTCTTCTTCATATGAAGCTGTAAATACCATACCAAATAATTTACCACGTGCTGTGTTTATATGCCATATGTGCAGATATCATTCGTAATATGTGTCATTGAACATGTTGCTAGTTAAAATCTTTAAACTAATCGTGCACGTGTTGTGTGCTGATAACAAGGTCTCAGAGGCACAGAAGAAGGAGATGACCAGACTCAAAGAGGCTGCACAAAAAACTGCATCAAACAGGAACTACAAGGATGATCCAAGAATGTCCTATGTCCAAACGATTCTGCAGAGTGTTGATGTAAGTGTTATTAGAATGATATTAAATTATAATGATTAGGCATGAAACCAGAAAGAATAGTAATCTGGTTACATTTTCCTTATGTGCAGTACTCATACATGGAACTAAAGGAGAAACTCCTGAGTTAACCCCTTTATTCCGAGCCAAACCGTCTAGTAGTTCTTGCGCAAATCTGCCTACAGACTTACTCATACATTCAGAAGATTACAAATACCTTGCACTTTGCTCAAATAATGTATTATTTTCATTAAGATAGACTTAACCCTTAAGGCCGCAAAGTAGCAGAATTTATACACAAGCTCCTAAATCCAGGACACTTACTATACATTTTACTTTCTCCCTAAATTTTTCTTACATTATCTTCTATGTATTCCGTTATTGATTAAAGTTGTTCACTATCTTTTATTCAGTTACAGGGTATCACCTTTTGACTATTTTAAAATACATTCCCCAAAAACCACTGACACCTCAAGAGTTACTTAAGTTTTAATTAATTAATTAAGTTAAATTAATGATTACAATATTTACCACTTTACTGTTGCCAGTACAAAATTATAAAAGTGTTTTTTTTTTTCATTTTGTAAATTCTATTTCAGATAAGAAAAACGCCTACACTAGAAGAGCTCCTCAAAGAATCAGAAACTGACAATCACCCATCATCTGGTGACCGTATCAATGGATTATTGTCTCAAAGCCCTTGTGCAAACGAAAGTCTCTCCTTACCTTTTACCCCAACAGAAATGGTTGTGGAAAGTGTCCATCCACTCACATCAACGACCTGTTGTTCACCCGCGACCTTGCATTTACCTCTATTGAGACATAACTTTCCTCAAGCTGGTGATCCAGGTTTAGATTCTTGTTTTATGGCTGACAGTCACCAAATATATCCAGGTTATGATGTCTACACAAATGATAACGCTGTCAGTGCCAAATGTAGTCACAGAAATTTTGCTGAATTATTTTCCTACCATAACTCTTCGGCCACACTAAAAGACGTGCCTTATATTATTAACTATCCCCCAGTTGATGGTGAAGAGTTGGAGAGGAGTGGTCATGAAGCATCTTTTGATATTGATTTGAAGACTGAAAATCTTGAAAGCATCTCTTTTATTAATGTCCAGTCAGCAGAAGATTCCCAATCAGAGAAAGATAAACACAAAGAATATTCACTGTTACCAAGTGTTAATGATGAAGAAATGAAGGTTGCAGATGACCTTACAAACCTACCAACAGTCACACAATTACCTAATAGCCTCAAAGAAAAACACACTCCACTCAGTGAAACAATGCAGACTGAAGATACGGACTCAAAGCCATCAGAGGAGCCTTATCGAATGAGTCTACAGGCCTTACTGAAAAAATCTCAGGAGTGTCGCCAGCGGCAACGTATGCTTCGGAGCCAGGGTAAAAGTGCTAAAATTCAGGACAGAGCTCAAGATCAGCCAAAGTCAGAGGAGCAGAGCCTATCTGATAAGGAGAATGATGAGCACCACACCAAAGGGACAGAGCAAAGGAATAGTCAAGAGAGGAGCCATATTTCCATTGTTGACCAATCATTGAAGAGATCCTATGAAAGTGACAGGAGAAGTGATAACATCTATGACAAGCCACATTTAACAATTGATTACCATGCGCAAGACTGTGTTTTAGATCATAACAATGAAAGCAGCAACTTCATTAAGATGAATAATTGGGTTAACAGGGGTGAGCAGAGGAATGTTTCATCGCCGGCACCAATATGGACAGAGGATGTGTGCAAAAGCAGTGAAAGTAGTGCCAATACCTCCCCAACAGATTTGACCAATGTGAAGAAATATCACGACATCCCTGCCCTGAACTTTTGCAAGAGTCCTGTTCCCTGTAAAGTCAAAAGCCCCTCTGCACCATTTGATAAAACTTCTCAAAAAGGTGTTGTGATCAATATGTCCATGAATAACAACAGGATTAGAGAAGATAACAGCAGCACTTCGCCTGTGAACGTTGTGGGGAGTGATGTAACAAGTGTTTTAGCCAAGAGCTCGCAGCACATAGATCAGCTGGAGTTCAACTTGTCTGGCCTCAAAGTGCTGATCTCAGATTTGGAGTCCACACTGACGGAGAATGTGGATACAAGAAGCAGCCAAAGTGAGAGTCAGCAAATGTCAACAAGCCAGAACGATTCACTTTATTCATTGGGTGATGTTATCCTTGCACAGAGAAGCCATTCGCCAGAAATCATTAAAGGCAACAATGACAAATCTTCACTTATTGAGATCAAAACAAAGACGGTTCCTTCACAACAGCTTGTTACAACAGCCAGTGGAGAGAAAGATCACACAGGACTAACACATACCCAGAAAATTACAGGACTAACACATACCCAGAAAATTAGAAGGCCTCCATCTGCCAAGTCTAGCCTTTCTACGGGACAGAAGATGCGCATTCCTGACGCATTGAGAACATGTCTTGTTGAAACCACAACGCAAAAAAATCAACCTGTTTTATCAGATGCAATTGACCAAAATGGGAAAACTGATTCAGACGTGGGCCATGACTCAAGCTGCACGTCTCTCAACCAATCCTACGATGTGGACACCCCCTCTGAGTTGTGGCTTAACTGTTTGTACGAGAAGCACTTGACACCAGAGAGCGGAGGTGAAGGCCTGCGCTCAAAGGTGAAACGGAGGCTGCAGATGACCCAAGGCGTCTCGGAGAAAGAAGACGAGCAGGCGGAAAGGAGAGCCAGCACGGCCAAGGGTCAGTCAAGAGTATTTTATTACATCAAATCAACTCATCTTTGGTTTGAACTAAATTATAATAACTTTTTGTCTCAATGGAGTATTGAAGTTTTAATAATATATTTATTATGTATGTATTATATTATGTATATTATTGAAGTAAGTACACCTAAGGAACAAATATGTAATCAGTGATGTAATCAAATGTTATAACTCAAAAGTTAATGTACCACAAAAAAGCACAATTAATATGTGCTATTATATTTTAAATCACAGACAAAATTAAGGATTTGTCATCCTCACAACGAAAAGTGTTCTCCTCAAAGGTGTTAACAAAATGTTTAGAATTTAGAAAATGTTCCTTCATGGACATAATAGTCTAATAGTAAATAGAGAAAATTCCCAGAGCCATCCCTATCTTTAGATCCTCCTTCTTAGACAGTAAAAGCGAAAGAAAACTTCTGGGAGAAGCACAGTGAAGGAGAGATCCAATCGCCCGGAGAGACAGACTGTAGATGTCTAGGACAAGCAGCTATTTGTTTTTAACGTTAGCTTTGTGTGACTTGTTCCTACTTGGGTTGTCACATCATAATCATGACCCATGTGTATGGGCTGTGTCAGATGATAAATCCCTCTCACCAACCAGAGAAAACAGTCATTAATCTTCATTTTTGACCATGTGTTGTGTTCAATGATGTGTAGCTGCTGCGCAGTGGCATGAAGGCCTCGACGGTGTGAAGGAAAGACAGGCACAACTGAGACAGATCCACGCAGCTCAGATCAGGGCGCTTCAGGACCAGCACCAACAACAGCAGGAACAACTTTTACAGGTGCATTATAATAACCATGTTGAATGTCTGACTGTAAATGCATTGTTTTAGTATTAACTTGTGACCACGGCACAAAGAGCTTGTTTCCTGCAGGCTTGCAGTCTCAATTCACTCCATTTTGACAGTAACAATGTGGCCTGAGTTATGAGTTATTTTGACATTTTTGTTCAGAGACTTTCAACAATCAAATATTTAATAGTTTATTATAGCGTTAAAAAGGTTGACGTTAACATTCAGTAAAAATGCGTGGCTACGTTGACATTTTTTGAGTCAGTTTCCCATAAGCCCCATGTAAATCTTTAATTTAAGAATAAAGAAAAGCAATGTAGGTGGCGCTACTGAGTTTTCGTTTGATTATTTTTGTTAAGACTTTCAGTCACTCGTCACTCAAAATCTTTTTTGTGATACCAGGCGCTGCCACATCTCGAACCTTGCAGACTTTTGTTTAATTATGCATAATGCGCTTGAACTAATACAATTAAACAAAACATCTTTTCTATTCTTATTAATCATGCAATAAACAGCAACACACCATTATCATTTGTTAATCTAATCAAAAATGTTTTGAAGTCGGGACCACTTACGGCACACGAGTAAGAAAGAAACCTAAAAAAATGACTTGATAATCACCAAAAAATAAAAGTTGAAACAAAGGCACGCCCTGTAAGACATGAAGGAGACATAAGTAAAACGCTGTGGTCCTCTGTCCCTGTTGCCACCTTTTTGCATTAGATTGCATCATCCCGGAGCACAGATGAAGCACTACATCTTTCCGGTACAGCTGCTATAATTCACTCCCCATCGCTTTGACACCACCAAAAGTCACCTACGAGCAAAAAATTAAAAATTAATGTTGAGCCCACTGTTTCCAATTTTTTTTCCCGAAACAGACCGAGAAAGATGGGTACATGCAGTGCTTCACTATTGCAGTAAGAGTGCTCTCTACACTGCCCTAACCCATTAATATAATAGATAGAATGTACACATACATATGGCGCCATACCTGTTGAAATGGGCTTGGAGACCTGGGTCGTGGGCAGACTACAGACATCTGTTCATTAGACAGGACCTTCAGACTCTCCCCAGTGATAAAGGAAAGCACAGCGATTCTACCATAAATGTTTCATTACATCCTAAGAGTCAAGCTGGCATGGTCGCCTGTTCTGGTTCCTGTATGTGTGAGCGCGCGCGTGTGCAATACTTCAAGGACACGTGCTTCGCTTTGGCAGCTTGTCCTGGTTTTCTTCGGCTCGTGTCTGTATTTGTTCTTGGCCAGTGTCCTTGCCCTATTAATCGCTGTCTCTGTTTAATTAATGTATCCTAACAACAATATAATTAACATAAGCAGTTTAAAAAAAGACCTCCTGTTTGACTTCGCTCCATCATGGGTGTGATGAGAGACCAAACAGGTGCCCTCGGTGGTCATGGGAGGAGTGGGACCAGGGGAATTGACACCGAAAAAAAGGATAATTTGTTTAATTCATGAGCGTCTGTGGTTAAGTGCCAGATCGTACACCCTAATGGTTCTTTTTTTCACAGCCCTCTTTCCCCATCTTTTGTTTTGCCTCCTACCTTTTCCACTCTCATTTTTACTCCACGGCCGTATTAATTTCCCTCCCTGTCAGTCCTCTCCTGCGCCTCTGTCCCATCTCTCTTTCCTCTCTACCCTCAATTAATTTTTGCCTCCCGCCTCATTTGCTGTCCTTTCCAATTCAATATTTTTCAACCTTGCCTGCTCCCAAATGTACGCCCGCCTGCCAGTGCACACATCCGCGACTCTTTGGGTCACTCTGGTGCGTCTGTTTCTTTTCAGGCGTTGGCAGTGCGTTACAGTCTTCTCCAGAGCGTGTCCTTGCCCTGTTCCGTGTCCACCTCACGTCTTGGGGACACACTGACCTTTCCAACCCTCTCTCAGGTATTTGCATCACATCCATTCACTCATGTCACTAATGCACCAGTTTGACCCTTTACCCTTGAATGAAGAGGATTTGTATTCATCACATGTAGGTTTATTCACAAAGATGTACAAAAATAAAACAGTCAAATCTGGACTTGTTTTGCTTTGTTGTCCATATTATATGTGTTTCGCTACAGTAGCTTCATTACCACAGCCCTGCCCTTTTGCACTACACTGGTACAATCAACAAGTGTAAGAAAAGAGCATCGCCTGCTTATTATTCAGCTTATTATATCCTATTAAAATGATGAACTATACGGCTGCTTCCATTGATGCCCTAAACAGATGCCAACAAAGGACCTTGAGAATCTTTGCAGGAAATTAATTGGATGTCATTGATGGTATTAGCATTCTCCTCTCTCTTCCCCTCTGGTCCTCATTATTCACACACAGCCCGCCTCGCTCCCGCTCCCTGTGCACTATCGCCACCTGCTGTCCGCCATCACAAAGGGCTTTTTGACGCGCAGGTTGCTGAAGACTGAAAGAGTGGCCCAGCTGGTCCGCACCGCCAGGGTAAGTAAATACGGTGTATAAACTAAAAGGCTGACACCGTTATTACTCTTGTGTGTTTTCGCTACAGGACACGCATCAGTTTTTACAGGCCTTTCAGAAGCACAGCCCCAACAAAGGGCTGCCGTCCAGACAAGACCTTTTGCTGCAAGAGAGAGTAACGCTACAAGTATGATGCATTTACTTTGTTGATGATTGACAATGATTGACAATACGAATAATTACATGACTTTGCTTGATTTCAAATATCTGTCTTTAGCTTCGCGCTGCTCGGTACGAGATACATGACGTCTTCTTCAGTCTATCGCCCAAAGAGAAGATGCAACTGATCAGCATCGACAGAGACCTGGCCCGGGAAAGGGCTCTCAAGCAACAAGTAAAAACGCATGATTTTTATTAGTTAACAATTGTTGTTATTCTGTTGAAAGTGTGATGAATAAATCATATGCAAATAGTACAGTACATGGGTACATTATTTTTTTAGGAGATTTGTTGTTTTCTTTGTATATTCAATTAAGATGACCTCAACAGATTTCAGTCCAGTTTTTTTATTTGGGTCCAATACAGTTAAACAGAAAAGGCCTGTTTAATTGTTGTTTATAATCAATTAAATAAATGTTAGCTGCTGAAATGTGATTCCTCTTTCTTTTTCTTTAAAGAATGCACAAGGAGGCAAACAAAGAGGAAAGGGCACATTGTCGGCTGCAACACAGAAATCCCTGGAGAGAAAGAGTGCTGTAATGTATGTATGTTTTTTCCTTTTTCTTATTTAGAAAACTTCCCTAGCTATGCATGCAAACACAGATTTTGTCTTAATTTGAGGAAAATTAAAATTCTCCTTCCATAGATCACAGATTTTTCCCCCGTTGTCCTGGATAGTGCCTGAGAGCCTCCAGCTTGAAACTTTTGTCTTTTTCTCACCAGGATGTATAAAAAGTCAGCGGAGAGACACAGGGGAGCTGGGACGAGACTTCGGCACAAGCCTGGACTCTCTGCTGAGCAGTCATTAGAGACGCGCGCAGGACAGCA
>JAPMNZ010941527.1:0-11386 GCA_029875035.1 Pomatoschistus microps | reverse complement strand
ATCTTGAGGACCCCCTCGGAAACGAGATGATTCATCTCAAGGGGCTTATCCTCTAAATAAATAAATAAATAAATAAATAAATAAATAAATGTAAGCATGTCTGATAATCTGATAATTATCTTTTTTTTGTTCGCTCATTTAACAAGTGGGGTACCAAATTCTTTCGAAAATGTTACATTTTGTAAATTGTACTGTATGTGTGTAGCAAACAAATTTGCATACTTTTAAGAAATGAGTCACAATTTGACGCTTTGGGTAGGGTTCTTTAAAAAAAATAAAATAGAAAAAAAATAATAACAATTATAAATAAAGATGACTTATTCCTTACTTACTTTGGATCTGGGCAATAAAACTATAACAATATATATCGCAAAAGACATGTGATCAATATCAATAGAAAATGGGGTCGATAGAATGTTTGATAATTTCACCTAACTAAGTTAAGAAAAACAGGAAGAAATGCCGAACCAGAACAACATGGCATTCTGGGGGAAGTAGTCAGAGGCCTCTCGACCTATCACGACCGAGCATGAGCCGCAAGGCAGCACGAGAGCAAATTGAAATTGTGGATAAAAAAGGAAAGGTCACGTCACCAGTTTTGCTGTATTTTGGATTTTAAAACTCCCCTTGGACTTGTCCCTACCAAGTCTGGGTATACGGCACATTTATTTTATAGGTTTAAAAAAAACAAATCAATATTTATCGATATCGACTGATATATTGCAATGTAGTTTTCAGCCATATCGCCCCCAGCCCTAGGAGGTTCTCACTTTTTAACCTGAAGCTTATTTATACATGTGACAGAGGCCAAACATGCCATGCCTGTGAAAACTTGTGATACAGTAGTAATTTGTGCTGAGAGCCAGGGACTAGTTATAGATGTTATTACATAGATAAAGGTTTGTGTGGTTTGAGGATAGTATAGTATATTTGAGTATAGAACAGGTACATTTTCTGAAGCAGTCCCCTGTTTTTTACCTTGAAAGTTGCACAACACAGCAGAATTGCCTTTATTGACTTCTCTACAGCTCAAAAGTACATAAAAACATGCATTTTAACTGTGGAGCAAAGTTGACTTGAAACTTGGCCAGATGGTGTGATCTGCTCATCACTATGAAACTAGGCTGCAATTCCAAGCCATGAATACTATTTCCCAGGTTTGTGCTGTCAAAATGGAGGAGTTAATAATGCAATTACACTGCAGGTGTTGCTTTGCTTTGGCTGAATGTAATTAATGCGTTGGCCCTAATGTAGTTGTCTATATGCAGCCTGCGCATGTGTTTGGCTCAGTGGAGCTTGCCGTTTAGTTTGCTCCAGCCAAACTATCAATACACAAGAGTAATTAACCGGTGTTGCACTAATTAGTCCCGTGAAATTCGAACATTCCCCCTGTAGATGTACCATCACATTTCACTCAGACATGGTGTCTTCTTTCAATGCCATTTGTTGTATAGTCTAGTATTTTTTTTAGTATTACCACAGCACCTTATGAGTTGGTCATGGTAAGGGAAACCACAAGGCACTGGTCCATCAAAATGTAGTTTATCTTGAGTAATATATACAGTAAATAGCAATTCACTTCCTCCACACCTTTTTTTTTTGACATAAATTATTGTAATTTAGGATTTCACATGACAGCAGTTATTTTTATATGTATATGTATATAATGTAAAGCATCATCTTTATATTGCTTTGTTCAAATATAATATGAGTGAATTAAATGGTAAAATATCTTAATCTTCCATTGTGTTGCTTAAAAAGTAATGGTTTTAGTAATGGCGCTATCCTCAGGTCAAAATGACCCGACACAAATGATACCCTCATTGACATATTCTGAAAGACTGGACTGTCTACTTTCATCAGCAAATATAAGTTTGTTTCTAACTAGTTTTGTTTTCTTGTAAACCCCAGTTGCATAGAAGGAATTTTGACAGAAATCACCAGTCTCAGACAAATACATCAATAGCAGTAGTAGTAGTAGTAGTAGTAGCATCTTTAAATCCGTTCAATCCGTTAAAAGTAGAAGAAAGATAAATACCATTACTTAGGGTCTAAAAAGGTGTAGATGACCCAGGACTGGCCCAGGAAGGACAAATCATCATGGTTCAGATACTTAGGGTATTTTTGTGGCGGGTCAATTTGACTCAAGGATAGTGTTACACTCAGCTAATCTTGAGCCAGATCTACTGTTCTTTATCAATTAAAAACACACATCTATTGAGTACACACATTATACAAATGTTTTGCTTTTATTATTTCTCATGAGAAGCAAACATTTAAACAAAAGGGAATTAATTGTGTCATATTAAGTTAAAAAAATCAGGTGTAACAAAATGTACTGGTTGTATCTCCAGATGCATTCCAGGGGGTAATGTTTTCCCCAGGGTTTGAAAGTCAGTATGGAAGATGTGATGGGTGGATTTTAATCTGGATCAAAGTAATTTAAGGAATTGAAATGTGCCTCTTAATGCGCTGTACGAATGCTTTTCTATTATTGTTTCCCCTGTCATTGTTGCCCTGCTCTGAACTACTGGCTCAAAGCAGTGAAGGTCAGGGAAAGTTCACCCTTTTTATACAAAACCAAGGAGTGAATCAAACAGGATATTTTCTGTGTATCAAGAGCTATTAATACATTATACATTATACAATACAATCATTTTCTTTACTTTCTTGTTTAAATAGTAATGTCATTCAAGTCCATAATCTGTTTCTTCCACCTGACAAATGTTGTTTTTGCATATAACCTTGACTAGGACGAAGAGAACTCCCTCCCACATCCCCATCATCATCACCCTCCTAATGAGAGTGTGAGGGCTCGCCTCAGGAAAGGGCCTTGTTTTCCCGCTTCCCGGGGAGTTGCTTCATTTTTACTCCACTTGCTGTGTCCTTTAAATTAAACAAATTAATGAACCTCTAATAGGAGGGCTACTGCACCTGGGAACTGAGTGAGGGAGCAATAGTCCGCCTATAATAGGGAGGTAGCAGAGAATGAGGCCGTGTAAGACAGCCGCCAATATGCACACTTCAGCACGTACTAACACGCACATACAAATGAGTATAATACACTGTATTATATGCACAAGCTATATTCAAAGCCCATGCATTGGCAAAAACAAAATAAACACAATGAATAAAATAAATAAAAAAAATGAAATAAATAAAATAAATAAAATAAATAAAATAAATAAAATAAATAAAATAAATAAAATAAATAAAATAAATAAAATAAATAAAATAAATAAAAATAATACTGGGACAACTTATTGATTATCAAAATATTTGTTCATTACAGCCCAAATGTAAATATAGTATCGTCGTAGTAACAGAACAAAGTCACAGTCTGTTGTGTTCTGTCTTACTCCTAATGAAATTAAACATGAAACATATTTAAATAAAGTAAGAATGGACATCTCAATTTAAAACATAAACACTCCAAGTACTAAACATGTTCTGCATGAATGTACAGTTTATGAGCGCTTTAAGTTTTTGGCAGTAGAGAATGTGAAAGATGCTAGAAAGATATTTGGCATTCGTTTACATAATCTCGCTCCATTTGAACATGGTGACTGCAGTTACGTACAAAGGAGTATAGTTTTAAAATTAAATTAAATCATAAAATATCTTGAAAATCCCCTCTATACCACTGTAATGTGATAGAGTGATGCAACTCTTTGGATGTAGCAACAAAAGTCCATGCCAAAGAAATGGTACAGTTAAATTACACACAATTCAAAATCAAACATCCTGGATATACTTTTACGATGTTATTCCTTGTATAAAACAACCTGAATGCTATTTGAAGACGGTGCCGGCAGAAAGTCTCATGGGATTGCAGTGATTCTGTCTGAAATGAAGCGATAACCTTAACATGGGAGTGAACATGAGCCGTGCAGTATTATGCATATGAGGCGGGTGTCACGAGGGGGCAACGCGACTACTCACCAGCCAGGCACGCTCTGAGTGACAGCAGGATTAACAGTTCCCATGACAACGACATCTTCACTTCCCAAGGTCAGAGCTGGTCCGTGTTCCCATCCAGTGTCCCAACGTGAAGAGGTTTCCCGGGTGGATTTGAATCTCCAAGGCTCTGCGTGGAAACAAGAGAGCAGAGTGAAGTACTTGCTGGACTACTGAGAAAGCCTGTATATGAACCGCACCTGTTAATTTCACAAGAAAGTACATTTTTTCAACATACAGTGGACAAAATGTGACCAGTCTTCAGATCTCAACCCCATAGAAAATCTTTGGAGGGAGTTGAAAGTCCGTATTGCCCAGCTGCGACAGCCCCTACACATTGATCCTCTATAGAAAAGAGCTGCAGGGAGGAATGGGCCAAAACATCGTGAAAACTTTTCAGGTATACAACATCGTTTTGAGTTGGGCTTTTGTTGTTGACTAAATTGTGACTCTGGTCTGTGAAAGGCACTATATAGATAAAGATTACTTATGTATTCATTTCCCACCATAATTTGCAAACTAATTCTTTAAAAATTAATTCTCTTTTTGTCTTTCATAGTTGAAGTTAACCATGATAAAAGTTTCAGGCATCCCTCATCTTCATTTGAATGGGAGGACTTGCACAGTTTGTGGGTGACTAAACACTTGTTTGCCCCAGGTAGAGGTCACACTTGAAAATAAGCCGCAGGTCTTTTAACACTTAACCAACAGCTGATGATCACATAAATAGTGATTTGATGACGAGGTGTTTTAACACACTGTGGGGATCAAAGCTTTGTAAATAACACCATGGAGGCGGACATGCTTTTGTTGACTGTTGGCTTCCGTATCTGGACTCATTTACCAATCTATTTGACAATAAAAGCGCATCCTACATAGCTACTAAACCTGGATGGAGTCGACGTAATAAGTCCATAAACTCTGTTCTGACCCCAGCTTTAATCAGCTTTAAGTCCTGTGTATTTCTTTGCATTTATCTGCTGTTCACATAAACATAAAACGCTGATAGAGCTGTGTCCTAATCCCAAGGGGGATACTCTACCACAACAAAAATACATACATTGGCTGCATTGCTATGTAGTTTACAAAAGTAGTGGCTTATAGTTTGGCAATTACGGTAAGTTGGAGTTGGAGTTTTGGGAAGGGGTTGTTTCATATTAAATTGACCCTTCTACAAATATGTCATAATACCATCACAGACTGGCTGGAGGCAGAATGCAGGAGAAACTCATTAGCCGCTCTAAGTTATACTTTTAATAGCTTTAAAATGTCTGCTTTTGTCAGAACAGAACAGGAGCAACAGCACTTGATATTACACAGACAAAAGATGATTTTTGGATCAAACAACAAAAAAATATCTGAATTAGAATCACAATAAGAATGGTTTATTGCCATTGTTATAGGAAGTCACAAACTAGGACATTGCTTTAGGTTGAATAAGTTGTAAGAGTAAAAAGTAAAATCACCGGTTTTAGGTCAGTTATTTTGATCAACATTATTTCCATAGACTCAATGCCATAACTTTTAAGGTTCTGAATTAATCATAAAACAGAAGTCAAACATTTCTGTTCTGACAGTCTGGAAAACATGCAAAGTCAAATAAGCCTAAATTAAGAAAATATGTATGAAATATGTGATCACCTTTTTATACAGCTCAACATGATCTACATGAGGATGAGAATAGAACTACATTGGAACTCCCTGTGAATGGCTGTTTCATAAATAATTCATGGAACCAAATAAGCAGAGCTCAGACTCGGTGCCAAAGGGCTCGCTACCAGCAGATAAACAGATACTAATATTAACAGTGCTGCACTATTTTTGAAAATGGGGGAAATGGAAGTGGAAAGTGGCTCACAGCAGCAGCCAGTGAGCAAAGCACAAACAAGCCTAATTCAACACTTTTCAACATACTCTTTCACACAGTTTCCCTTCGACCCACACGCTGTCACTGAAAATGCAGCAGCAAGCAACAAGCAATTTGGAAACTTGAACGCAACTTCTACATCACAACTGGTGTTATACAGAAACTCTACTGATGATGTAATATAGTACACATAAGTACATGTATAAATGATCAGGAACACCCATATAATATTGATGATAACAAAAATAATAATAACAACAATACACCTTCTTTTGTATGGCATGTTCGGCACTTTGCAAAACAATGGTTAAAAAGTGCTGAACATACAAAGTGCTTCAACAATACATTCATAATATTTAGTAACTTTTAAAATAAAATAAAGCAGTATTCTTTCTGGCCTCAAAGGCAGTGACGAGAGAAATTTGTTAAATGTCAAATCATGTATTGATACAGGACAGATCCAGGTTTTTTTATGCCCTATTCCGTTGATGATACGGATTTGAATGAAGGGTGTGACAAAATATACAATATTTATCTTATCAAAATGCTAATTCCAGGTATTGATGTGTTAGCACCCGCGAGTCCCACCGGCGGGTCCTTCATAAATGAATGGGAGTCAATACCCAATGAAGTCTTGCAACTTAGAATGAGCTACCAGGGCATGGCATTTTAAAGTTTATTCACTCAGTAAAACAACCACATGATTTATTTTACGCAAAGGTTTAAACCCAAAAGACAACTGTTTTAATTTTAATGCTATTGTTGACCCTTAATCTGTCAACAACAGCCCACTTCTCTATTTTCCAACTGTATAAAATTTGACGACAACCAAACCCATATTCATAAAAAATGTGTCTACCTAAATAATGTTAATGTACCTGTGCGCAATAAACAAGCCTTTGAATATTGAAAAACATGTGAGCAATACTTAAAAGAAATATAAGGTGTTAATCATGATCAAATATTTGAGGTTTATTACGAGGTTTAAGATTTAAGATTCAAGGTGCACTTTATTGACGCCATTAAATATGTCTAAAGTTCTTTAAAATAATTGACTGTGATTGAAGATATTTAGCTGAAATACTGAACAAGTGAAAGAACCAATGACAATATTTTTAACCTGCTTAAATTAGAAACCCAATGAATCCTTTTTAATCTGCAATCAATTATCTTCAAGCTTCACATCAGTAGTGCCTCCTAGAAACATATGGCTCCCCAAGCGCACTCTACGCACCTTCCAGAAAACGCCTGCTTGCATATGTATATGACACCAGGACCAGAACAGACAAATTGGGAGTAATCGTTCAGTACTTGATGTTCCTAAACCTTTTGTCCTTTCTTGTCTGAGGAGCAGCGATAAACACCAGTGCAGACAGATGGATGGAGCAGGCCAGCACCCGGCTCTGTTCAAGAGGAGAATCAGGGCAAAAGAAACATTAGCAGCAGATCCGGCACTTTCAACTGTCTCTCCATGATTTATTCTGAGAAGACAATTCAATACAGATAGCTCCGGCTCGCTCCTGTCACTCATCTTTATTGATTAGGCATCTACTTTTTTAACCTTCTGCCTTTTGTTTATGTCCTGACCACAGTCTTGTCACAGGCCTCAATCAAAAGTGGAAGCAGTGATCAATATCTAGAGATTTGCTCCACGTCTTCTCTGATGAGATGCAATGGAAATATTCCGCTGAAATCCAATAAACAAACTTTACTCATATTTCAGTAGAGGCTATATACAGAACGGTGAAGGCCCAAAGACAATGACGTTATATTTTTTCCTTAGAAAGCAGCGTTGATATGGTGATGATTTGCTTCACATTGTGGATGGTAAAACGCACTCGGGTGCAAGTTTCTGTTGGGAGAAAACTTAAAATCAATGCGAAATGTTTTCCAGTCTTTTTGTCAAAACGCCATATGTGTGATCAATACTGTTAGGGCGTACCTGTAAGTAATACTGAATCAATGTGTTTAACATTCAAGAGAGTCTGCCAATGTCTTTGGGAGAGGAGGAACAGAGAAAAGTCAAATGAGGTTCGAAAAAGTTCACAAATAAAAGGGTATTATACAAGTTTCTTTTGATTCTTTTGAAAGAGACCAGCAAAAAGCACACACACACACACACACACTTGAACTAAACAAGACATTATGAATCAATATTATATGAGACTTGAAATTAATTCCACATATGCATTATGATAAACCAATAACGCTATGATGGAATAATGTTACAAGTATGGAATACAAAAACCAGAACGGCTGTGTGTGTATGTGTAGATTTGAAGTACATGAAAGAGAAAAGTAAACAGGTGTGACAAATGTGTGTCCTTTTATTTATGTTGAGGTGACAGGGCCCACTCCGTGATTGGCCCAAAGCTGTGGAACGTCAAAACAGCTCCCTCGTTGGAGCGTTTTAAGTGTCCAGGCCTGTCGCGATATTCAATAAATCAATTCACCGCACGATAATTAAAATTAGCTCAACAATTTCTCTGGTCGTGATAAAATCCATTTGCATGCTTGTTTGTTTTCCCTGTCTTGCTCTCCCTCTTTCTCTCGGGTTAGAGAGCAGAAAAGTGGTCACGGGAACATTAGCGGTCTAGCAAGCAGACTGAAATCACTCAAAAATACAAAATACAGCCAAAACAGGACCTAAACCAGGACTTAACCAGGATTGACAATGAGGGACACAGTAGTTGTGAACATGTGTCCCCCAACATAATAACATTTTATTTCTCTTTGAAAAAGTGTACCTGCATCATAATCATTGTGTTGGCCTAGTCGTGTCTTCTCTGGCTTTTAACAGCGCTTGAGTTTTGTGGTCCTCTATATTTGCAGCACTTTGGAAACTGCTTAAAACATTTGCTAAACACACAAAAAAGTGGATTGGATTATCATTTGTTATTGGCCAATAGTTTTTATGGGATTGTATCCTTTGAAGACTCTGGATAGTTTGCCTTCAGGGTGAGCTGGTTCATCTGAGCTGCCAGGCATTTGTGAGTTTATTTTCTTAATTCCAAAAGAGCCGAGATTTCCTTGTCCATGCCCAAACATATAAGGATGCGGTTTCAACTTAGTGACATTTATTTCATGTGTTCACATGAAACACAATCATTACATTTTGACTGATCTCCTTTCTGCTGCTTTGAACCTGCCAAGTTTCTACTCGCAGCACTTATCTAATTGCATTTGGCATTTGTATAGTCCAACTCCAATCCAATTATGTTTACCTGCATCATAATATCAGAATGCACCATAAGTAAGTAAGTGTTTATTTCAAACTTATATTTTCATACAGCCGAACAAAAGGATGGAAGACTATCATTATCTTCTTTCGCAGCATTCTTTGTAGCTTTCCTTCATTTGGTCATATCGGTGGTCAGATGGCTTTTTTGATTTGCAAAATCTATTTACAGATTTCAAAAGTGGACCTTGCTTAGACCTTGATTGTGTTTAGCCACAGAACAATACCTATTATGCTTAAGGTGCAAAGGAGAAAAGGCCACAATGCCATAAGGTGTACATTGGGGATCTGGCTCCGTGCCCCCGCCTGATACCACCACTCCGTTTTAATGATGCATGGGGCCTTAACTTCCTTGGGGAGGATGTGTTTCTTGGACATGGGCCAGAATTTTAAAGCGGATGCTAGAGATTCATGTGATTAATTTCAACAGCTCTGGAAAAATACAATGGTAATAATTCTTGTGCCCAGAGGATTGTGGTCACAGGTGCTGGAAATACCAAATGGAATAAAGCTAAGCTAATGGTGCCTGCAAGGTAAACTATCTGCCAAGAATAATCCTTAATACTGTAACCACCCAGCATAGATAATGAGCTTCCCCGCCCTTAAAGTAGCTCCGATATTGAGATAGCAGTAGAGGAATGATGCTGGCAGGCAGGACCGTCAGCTCAGATAAATGTATGCATCAGGACCAAGTTATGGTGCTTGAACGCTTAGCAATAATTAGTGTCCCACTCTGGGAAAGTGTAACTAGGCTAGCAGGGGAAAATTGGGATAGAGGGGATAGAGAGTGTCCTGTGAACTTCGGTGAACTGCGTTCCACTTCATTACGCTCTGAGTAATTGCATGGACACGTGACAGGAAAATTAACTTCTGCCGCATTGAGAGGGGTAATTAAGTCTCTTGTATTGTGGAAGAATGCCATAAAAATGTAATATCCAGGGCTGTAACGATTAATCGATTTATCACAACTATCAAGAATCCACAACTACTTTAGTGATTGATTAATCAGTATTAAAATGTACTTTGTGGGTCTTCTTCTTTTCACAAGTTGTTAGTGATCTTACCTTTGTATTGAAACTGTTATTGTTGATAGATATCTGTGTCAATTGTTTCCTGTTTCATGTATTATTAACCTTGTTTCATTTATGTACTTGTCTTGTGCACACTGGGGACTTTTGCGGATGTATTCCAATGTGGTTTTACGGCAAATTACAAATACATGAATCTGAATCATTGGACTATCCCTACTTGACAAAAGGCTGCAGCGGTTGATTATCATGTGATCTATTGATTATTACATTTGCTTAATTGAAGAACTGTAAAAAAAAACAAAAAAAAAAACAGATGCAATAACATTTTAATCCAGGCTTTCTATGTCAATTACTTCAAGTATTTGTTCCAGGACTCATTTAAACCACTAAAAACAATTTGGTTTTCCGTCCAGTCCCCTGTCGGGGGGCCGGGATTCCCATGAAAAAAACATATTCTGAAAAAATAAAATCGTAATTTTCACATAACTTACTCTGTGAGTAATGCAAACCCAGTTCATTGTAAAGTGCAGAGTTAGTTTCAGATGATTCATTACGCAGTCTCAGAAGCAGATGAAGAGCGAGTCTATCTTTGTACCTCCCACTACAGGCTCTCATTTAGCAGCCCTGCTCTGTGTGGCCTATGCTGGATCACCAGCTGTGCCCCATTTCAAGGCTGGCTCCTTCCAAGACGCAGGTCTACAAAGACCTCAGCGGAGGCCACCGCTCCCACCACCTGTGTCTCCGCAACACAGGAAGGAATCTCCACAAGCTCCGACTATAAGGACAGCACATTTAAAAAAAGATGAGTATCTTTATGTAAATACTTAAACAAGTATAAACCTTCAATAGGGGTTCCCAAACTTTCCCCAGCTGAACTCCCAATTTACAAATATAGTATGTCAAAATAAGTATATAATTTACTTTGAAATGAAAGATTCCAAACTGTTCACATCCTGAACTGCTAAACCCAGAGCTGCCCTGGGGTAGACAGAGAGACTGCCATTCAAGCCATCGGCCCCTTCGACTTCCATTTGTCATTTGTCATTTGTGTACACACCAGACACATGCATGAATGAATATAGACAAAGTCAGTGAAGTGTCTTGTCTAAGAAAAAAAACAATTGATTTGTAACACTTAACACATTAGTAACACTCCTAAAGATACTTTGCTTTGTGGTGTGATACTCATTGTCAATCATTTGGTTTCGAGCACAGCCCTCACAACACACTGGTTCATTCTGCAGGTGAACAGACTCCAGCCCACAACAGCCTGTGCTCAGAGACTCTCACTGT
>JAPMNZ010941476.1:0-11084 GCA_029875035.1 Pomatoschistus microps | reverse complement strand
AAACAGATTTTTCATTACAGTTATATTATCCGTCTGTCTAAAATTATTCAAAAAAGCATCGACCTGTGAGAGATTAGCGAGTTAGCTTTGTATATCTGTAGCTTAGTGTCCTGAATGTTGTAAACTGCTGTGTTAAATAATGATAGTGGGCAGCTAGGGCGACTTTTCTTGTCGAATCTGCAGTACATGCTCAGGCAAGATTTAGACAGGCCTCCCTCCACGATCTGGCTAATATGTAACTGTTCAATCGGTTAATGAGTAGGCGAGGTATTTTCAATCTCATGAAAATAAGGTCAGTGTTTATTTTTGGAAGTTTGTAACGTTAAAAGTCTGTAATTAATATTGACGTGAAAAGTTGAGCTCAAACTCGGGCTGCAAGACTTGGCTATAATTTGATGCCATTTTTTCTGATTGATAGGTTTGTAAATTATAAAAAATATTAAAAATGTCAGGGTGCACTTTGCTAATAACTCCGGGAGCATCTACATTTGAGTGGAGTCTAAAAAATTGAACAGGAAAAAAATAGAATGATCATGTTTGAAGAAGTTTAATCTGCAGTAAAATAATAATATAATAATAAGTAATTAGGTTTTTCTTTTAAGTATAGTTCTGATCATGTGACACTGTACTATTGTTTACAGTAAGTATTTTGCAACAATAATATATTCAAAATGGTCCTTTTCCTTTAACCAATAAGATTTGCTGGATGAGAATAGTTGGACCAATCAGGGGCTTCAAGGAATTTTTATCCCCCAATATTTGTCAGAAAATGCTATCATAAAATATGAATAAGACCACCCTACAATGAGACATGAAAAATACACCCAACATTGAAATAGTACCAAAAAAAACAAAAATGGTCAAAAAATTGCTTAGATAAGGATGTATTTTCTCCTGGTTTTAGTCAAATTCTTTGGTCTCGAGACATTGTGTATTTTTCTATTGGAACAGTATGAGTATTATTTGGGAAAAGAACAACCCTAACCCTAACCCTAACCCTAACCTTAACCCTAAACCCTAACCCTAACAAATACCTTTTAAATAAGATTGTATTTCTTGTACCAGGGGCAAACGTTTGAAGACAAGTCAAAATGTATATTCAGATTTGATAAATACCGCTTTACTTTAAAACCGTATTTTCAGTGTAATAGTGTTTTTGTCTCCGAGCACCAAAGCGGGCCCTAACGACGGCTGTTTTGGTCGATCTTAGCTACATTTAGACATTCTCCTTGTGTATTTCCCTGGCTGCTGACCTCCGGCAGGTTGATGTGACCTCGCCGTTAGTTTGCGGCGGGCTCAGGGGAGGACAGGCCGGAGAGAGGGGGGAGGACAGGCCCGGAGAGAGGGGAGCCGCGGTGATGAATAGGCCCGGGAACGCCAAAGGTCAGGAGCAGTGATTGTAGCGCGGGCGTGGGACGGACCGGCCGACCACAGCAACAACATCACAGGCTCAGACATAATGTTCAGGAGCCATGTGGTTTAATCCATGTCTTCGCAAGTGACATATTCAGCTCAATTGTGTGTTAGCCAAGGAATTTAGAGCACACTTTGGATTTGGCTGAGTAGTTTGCTTCTTATAAATGCTTTAAGTCTGTCAATGTCCAAAGATTTGAAAATAAACGGGACATTATTATACATGTTTGAATGATATTCTAGTGCAAAAATACTGCAATGGATTAAAACAATTCATTTTCTGTTGTTGTTAAATAGAAAATTAAAACTCCCTATTACTCTGGTCATCTATAGTCTCCTGCTTTCAAAGACCATTGCTCAGAGAATCCTTGGCCCTATACAACAAGTTTGTCATTTTTCCTTCATCATAACATTTGATGGACACAATGTATATTTACGTGGTGTACAGGAAGGTTAGATATAGCCTTTACATTGCTACAGCAGACATCAAATGTTTTCGCAATTTGTATTGAAATCTGACGTCTAATATATACATTTGTCAAATCATCAGTAGCCATCATGTATTTCTCCCATCTATGTGTGGAGCGAGAGACAAAAAATGCCCAAAAAATAACAATTGTTTGTGACTCTGGTCTGTAAAAGGTGGTATATAAATAGAGATTACTTACTCACTTACTTACTATTGATGCAAAAAAAGTCTTGAGGTCTGAAATAATGTAAAATGGCAGGAGAAGCCTTTTCCATGTCACGCTAAACGTTTATTTGGACGTTTAGTTGGATTCTAAGAGTATGTGACTTTGAATAAAACTGGGATAAAGCCAAGTTTATGTTTAAATAATTGGAATTTTACATGTAGCTTTACTTATCTCTTAGTACATAATCCATTCACTCTGACTCAACACTGTTTTTTATTTCTCACTTATCACTCCCTAACCCAAATTTCTTTGCACCTACATAGAAATGAGACATTGACATTGATACAAAGGTGTCCAAAATGATCCTCTATTCTCACATATAGCCTGCTGTATATCTCTTACCCCATAACCCAGTGGAAGGAGGCGGGGCTAAGCGTATGGATTTGAACCGGCCTCCGTTGCCCCGTGCTTGACTAGCCAAGCCAGTCCACCACAATCAGTCGATAGAGGATGACTTATAGAAAATAAATGCATCCAGGGAGGGACGCGTAATGACGAGAGCTATGATGGCCATGATGGGCTGTGCCGGAGAAAAGCCCGGGTTTGAGAAGGTTCCACCGAGCGTAACATGGACACAAGAAGCTGTTAGGGGCCCCGACAAAAGGCCCTGCCCCTTTCCCTCCTCACGCACGCTCTCCCCTTACCTTGATCTCTGGGCTTACTTGAGCTAATTTGGATCAACAATATCTTTGCAACTCAGTCAAGCGTTGATGTAATAAGAAGTATGTCTAGAATCCTCGCCTTTCATGGCTGTTTCTGTACTTTTTATGCCTGGACGCTGGTGTAAATGTGTGATATATTCAGTGGAAACGGTGTCAATTCGACCAGAGATAAAGAAAAATGCCCATGTAAAATGAATTTCATCTGTGGTTGGGAAAATAGAAACATATTTATACCGCATTCAATTCTGCCAAGACCCAATGAGCAATCCTGTTCCAAAGCCCTAACCTTAACTAAAATCTATAGTCCTAATCCGGTTGTGAAAAAAATATATTGTCAAAAATAAGCATTGTTAGCAGCCAGCAGTGCAAATGGCAGTCCTTGTGTCGCAAAACAAGATTGATTGGAGGCAAAATGCATCTACTATACCTTCCAAATTAGTTTAGCATTTGTACAGCTATTTCTACCAGATTGCGAATTGTGCAAGGTCCATTATTTTTAGGTTTGGATTTTGCTTTTATATGTAGCTTCATAAACAATGTGTCTGTTCTAATTCTGGATTCACAAACCAAACAATTGCCATACATACGAAACTCTATCATTCAAAAGTCTAATTACTGTAATTACAATATGAAACTTACAACAACTTACAATGTGAAACCAATGTATAACAGACTCATTACACACAAAGTGACGTGTATTACGCCTTTATGTGTTAAAATGTTGTTAACTATGGCTCAGAAATTGTAAAAATCCCAAATACAATATCTCAGAAAATGTTAGTATTTTGATAATGGACTGTAAAATCACTTTGCTTGTAATGAGTCTATAATATTTTGGTTGAATTACAGAAATAAACGAATTTTTGATATTCTAATCTAGAGCTCAAACAATGTGTCCATTATAGATCTGGAAGACTAGCACAAGCCAAACAATTGCAATATCTTTTTCAACAGCAGAATCCCATCCAGCCTCTCCTCCCCAACATTTGCATGCATCCCCATTCCTCAGCACTCCCTTGTAAACAGCGCACAATGAGACCCGTCACCAAAAATATAAGGAGCCGGGAATTCACTCAATGGAGGGGAGAATCATGTCAGAGAAAAGTCAATTATGGCTCTGATGGCAGGAATTAATGGACCGCTGCATTACTCAGCTCTAGAAGGAGGCATGCAGGGAAAACGGGAGAGCGAGAGAAAAAAAAACGAACGTAAAAAGAAGACGAAGAGGAGTCTATTTAATTGCATTTCCGCAAATAGTCTTCAGACACTCGGGACCTACCGCTAAGCGACGGCGTTGTCCAGAAATATTACGCGCTCAAATATGTGGCGAGGAAAGACGAAAGAATGGGAAAAGGCCTTGGCGGGTTGCATGGGATATGAAATCAGCTGGCAGTCAGTACACTGGTGGACCGGTGCTAAATCGAATTAATAAAGCTCTTAAACACGCCACAACATAACACGATCTCAACAGCCACTGCTCGCTGCTCCCTTTTCGCTGTGTTTCCACCCCCCACCCTTCCACCTCTCCTTTCCGCTTCACGGCGTTCATAAATATAGCTAGCTTACAGCCTGGGAGCAGTCACCCTCGAGGTATATACCAGTCTGTTTATTATTATTATGATTATTATTTTTCCTTAAGCCCACGCGCATATTTTAAAACGCCAAATAATTCCTGATTTGTGCAGGTTTGCGTGCGGGGGGGTAGTGGGTGAGAGCGAGATAGGCCTGTGTCATTGATGCGCTGTGGTAAAGGTTGATTTGCCTTTCAAAACCCCCACCTCCCAGTAGGCTCCTCTGTCTCGTCTGCGGTTATCTTATCAGAGGAACAGGGGAGATGAAAGGAGGACATGAGACGCCACAAAAGGACGTTAGCATGCCCCCGTGGAGACAAAGCAAAACAGAACAAGCCGGCGTGTGATATCGCCTCGGTCACTGTAGCCACTGTGTGCGTATGTGTGCGTATGTGTGTATGCAGGGACAGGGAGGGGGGCTGAGTGATCGTTTTCAGATGGAACAAGGGTTAAATGGTGCGATATTGGAAGTGATTTGACTGATGTAGCGGGTTCAGATCATGCATATGGAGGGAGTCTGTATGCATATGGACGTCTTGTATGATTACAGCCGGTGGGAAATCTAGCTCTGTAATTTAATATACATTTTAATGCAACAATTCATTTTGGTTTCATGGAATTCCACCACCAATTTCAGGGAGTTGGTGCATTTCAGTGCTGTAGCTATGCATATGAAACTGATGAATAATAGTATCACAATGTTACTTTATTCAAATAGCTTATTAACAATTAACTATAGCTTATTTATTAAAGGGTTAGGACTGAGGTGCTTGGTGCTTACAAACCAAACCACATAACTATGAAATGTTTCCACTTTGACTTTAGTGAATCTCTTGATAATAAACACATCAATATAATACATAATGAACACATTCAATGGTGAACAGCATTTTTTAATTATTGCTTTCATTGGCATTGTATTATGTGTTCTAAAATAATAATAATAATAATTAACTATTTAATAAGAAACTATGTTCATTTTTAGAGCAAAGGAATAATAATTTACTCCAGGACTCTGCGAAAAAGAGGTTCTAAATCTCAATTGGACTTTCCTGGTTAAAAAAAGGTTAAATAAAAAATAATTTGCAATATATTCACCAACTGCTCTGTAATAAAAGTAATGTAAATACAGCTATTGGGACTTTTTTATGTTTGCCCATCATCCAATCACCACATAGTCACTGCTCAATAATGTAAACAATAATAATAGTTAATAAATTATATACAGCATACATTTTGATCTACTACTTGGTGAAAACTTGTAACCCTAGAAGATTGTCCTTACATTATCCAGGTCTGAAAAGTTCACCAGACCTAAACAACTTCAAACCCAGTCAGTACAACATAACGGCTACAATAAATTGCTTTACAAAATCTATAACTCCAGCCATAATGAGGTCAAATACCCCGAGCACGTATCTAGTCTCCAGCTTTTCCATTGAGCTGATTTGTTCCCAACACCAGGGATTGAGGATTGTTGTTTTTATCTCTTCACGCTGTGGTGTTAAAACCCGCCGACGAAGTTGGCTGGTGATAGTGGGACTACCTGCCGAGCGCCTCAGCAAAGGGCTCGGAAATAGGCAACGCTTTCACCACATACACGCATACATATACACACAGATATCTGACAGCCGGGCTTCACACTCCACTGACACCCTCACTGTCAAAAAGGAGCTCTCTGATTTATTACAGCCCGCCGCGTGATATATGTCAAACATGAACGTCCTAATGGTGAATTTTCAAAAATAAGTGATTTACTGTTATTTCCGTCCAAAGGCTGAGTCAGTAGAGCATAAATCTCGATATAGATTTTATAGGTCATTGTGTTGACGTAGTTGAAAAGTACAAAAGGAATTTGTGCACTGTTGGCAAAATTGGTGTTTTTTTTATCTTAAGGAACACAGTAACTTTTAAGTGGAAGAGGAATAAATTCGTTCAAAAAGGTACAATCAATGAATCCATCCATCTTTTGGAAAGTGAAACCAATTATTTTGTAACTTAGTTCTAACTGTTTACATGAATGGATTGGATGCATATATGATTTGAACGCAAACGCTTGTAATGTATTGAATTGATAAAACAAAATCTTTAATTTAGTTGTACATACACTAGGTTGGAATTGGAATAAGATATAGTTTTAATGCTATTTCTGTCAATGCAAAACATGAAGATCCCTCCACAGTGAATGACAAATGCACTGTATTGATTGAGCATGTGCAGATCAGCTGGTACCTCATAATTAACGACTTAATTTTATTCCATCCTGCCGACAACAATTGACTTCCATACATCAACCCGGCTACGCCACGCAATAACAACCCCCAATCCTCGTGCGAGAAAAATCTTTGTTAAAATGTTCCTTTATCTGGAAAAAAAGTGACAAAAACATTGTGAGAAGTGAGAAAAAACTCATTCCGCCATAAACGTTCCGCGTAGCTTAAGTCAATACATTTTAGCACTGACACCTACCCCCCTTTCTCCTTAACCACCCCCAGACCCAATTGCACTCCTCTATTCCATTCTCTCCATGGATCTATTTCGCGGTGCAAGTCAGGTTCATCCTCTGGCTTCAGCCATTGAAAAAAGGTCAAGCAGCCTAGCAGAATGGCAATAACGCCCCTGAAATGGTACCATCAGTGGAACATGATTGATCAATTGAATTCCATAGCACAGAAAAATGTGGGATTAAGTAGAGTATTATACGCACAATGAGTTGAGGCATGATGTTCATTCCAAGTTCATTTCGCCTCCCTCCTCTGCCGCCGGATCAGGCAATCAATAGCGGCCTTGCATATCATATATCACCGCCGGCTCGCCCAGGAGAGAACATAATCTGCTGCAAATTTAGAATGACAGATTTGTACGGCTACGAGCTAAAGCCCTCATCCGCTGTCGGTACGGTTAACGGGAGCGGGGAAAGGGAGGGCGGAGGTGGGGGTCCGGGAGGGGACGTTTTCAGGAGGCCCGCGGTTTTCCCCAGGGGCTTTTGTAGGACAGTGTCAGAGTAATGTGGAAAAGGGGTTGAGAGTTGGCGTCTGATAAATAATAAAAAAAAAATGTCTTTGCATACTCATTGTAAAAGTGTATCTGCTTAAGGTTAATTACTGGATGCATTTGAGGTAAAAGGCTTTAATTTGGAAGATAAAGTTGGTGGCTACGGCAATGATTCTTATATTGTCTGTAGTGTATTCTATGGCAGCTCGCAGGGGTCCATTGAATTAGCTGTTTTCTATTAACTCATAGGACCAATATGACTTTTGTTGCTTACTATATAAATACATAGTTTGGCGTCAGTTACCTAAAAAGCTACAGTTACATGTGTTTATTAGGGTTATTACTTTAAGACCGTTTGTACATCTTTAAGTGACTTAAGATTCAGCTTCCTTTTATTTTCTATTGGCAGTAAAACCACATTGGAATACATTTGCAAAAGTACCTAAGAGTGCCCAAGACAAGTACATAGATATAACAAGGATACATTCAAGGATGCATATTATGTTACAACAGTGTTCCTCAAAAACTGTAGTTGTTTTTAGATCCAGTCATGCTAATATCAGGAACTTCTGACACAGACATGTAACTCCCTTCCTTCAACTCCTCTCTCTTAGGGTAGAAGGTCAAAAGCATTGTTTCCTTGTAACTTGTTTCACCAGATAATATCTACTTAAGACACTATTTCACATTCTAATACATGAAATGAGAATATATAGTCTTATTATCATTTATATTGGCAAAAATAGTGCATGATATTATAGGTAGTCAATCTTTGTCGCTGCTTGAATAACATGCATGGAGCTCTATTCGAACACGAAAGAGAGAGGACACTCCAATCCAATCCACAAAGCAAGACTCCCCAAAAACCACGTATTGTCAACCTTCCACCACAATTTGGTTTTGTAATCACATTAGATTTTGCAGCCACACTCCAGGACCCTTTGTGATCCATATTTGCTTAGAAGAAATCCAACAGAAAAGACAACAACAAAAGACTGTACCTTTATACACCATGCCTTTCCAGCAAACCCAAGGCAGAGCAGCATCAGCGGCTGGACTTGATAGGGTCAGGGATCGTCTGCACACGGCGGACACTGGCTCATTTGTTTATATAGAGTGTGAGCGAGTGAGGAAATGCATACGTTTGCCCCGGATGGCCCTTCCTCACCAGGCCCTTAGTAGCATCCCTGTACGCTCCATTCTGTCCCCCCGGCAGACAGGCAATATATGGGGGGATGGAGGGCCAACGGGAAGGGTAATACGGTGGAGGAAATGGTACAGTTAAATAATGGCACTCCGCTGGCAGAATGAAAGCCTTCTAGACGTAATCGCCGGTCCCCCCGCTTTCCTTCTTTTACAAGTATATATTTGCGACCGAGGTAATCCATCAATTACCATAGGCCTATCGCATGATGAGGGGGCTGATGGCGGGCTGCGAGGAGAGGTGCATCATGGGAGCACTGGCAGGAGGAGACAGTTGAGATCAAAAGACGAAGAGAGAAGCCACCCATTCTCCCCAAGTCTACGGTGTATGTGCTATCACTTGCAGCGATTAAATATGGCTGCTGCCTCTGGCTCCTTGATGGAAGTGGATAACTAATTGAGAATAATTGATGAAAGGTGATAAAGATTGTGTTGCAGTGAGATCTTCGGTGTCACGTTTTGGCAAGGGTTAGTAGTTTCCTGCGTGCATTTTAGAGCGTCAATTACAGTTTACAATGGGCTATGCAATTTTAAGACGTCTGGGTTGTATTCATCAAGGTGTAATGTGTTATATAGTTTCTATGCTTTCAATGTTCTGAACATAATGTCGGAAAGTAAAAGCAAAACCATTGAGTTGGTTGATCATTTTTACTTTTATTTACCAAAAAGAAATCTACAGTATGTATGTTCAATACTGGTTACTCCAAACTTGTTGGGTTTTACTTTTCATCATTCAATTCCAGTGTATTTCGTTATTACTGTATACTGTATTTGTGACTGAATGCCTACTGCAAGTACTTAAGTAGACAGTTGTGCTCAATAATTATAAATTGCCACCTCCTCGAGATCTCTGAGGGTCTATTTTTTGCATACTCTGAATGTTTCAGAGTATGCCTAAATGAATCAACCACCCTGGTACCAAGCTTGTAACTAGTACAGGTCAGATGTGTGGAGAGGAACCGTGAGAATGCGGAAAATCACCTGTTATTAAATCAGTGCAAGCTAGAAACATTTTGTGCAATTCTGTGGAACACTTCAAGTAATGTCGACCACCAACTCTTTGGGGTTGACCTCTACAGAAAAACAAAGTAGTTCAATAAGTAGCAGTCCCCTCTAAATTCTCACATTTGGAAAACAGCCTATTTCGCTGTCAACAATTTGGATCCATGCCCTAAAATGTTCACCTCTCCCCCACCCCCTCTTCCCCTTTTCCTTCTCGCCCGCTGTGGTAGATGGCTCGGATGGCTCGGGTCCAGGCAGTGACTCGCAGGGCAGTGTGGAGAGTCTAAGGAAGCACCTGAGAGCGGACGCCTTCACTCAGCAGCAGCTGGAGGCTCTGGACCGGGTCTTCGAGCGGCCATCTTACCCCGATGTCTTCCCCACTTCAGAGCACATCAAGCCCGAGCAGGTTAGACACAAACTTCTTTTCATGAGGCTTTTATACAAGGCCAAGTTGTTAAAAGTAACTGTTTTTTTCATCTATGGTGTCAACACTAATTTGGAACAAATAATCCTGGGATATTTTTGGGATCTTATCAGACTACAGGTCTCAAATATGTGGATGAAATCTTAGTCTCCTTGTTTGATAAAGGAGTCACTATGACCTAAAGTAAAAGTTTTCAATCAATTTTTCTATTAAAGCATCCAAATGAACACAACTCTCTGACTAGGGATTCAAATGACCTCTTTCTCATATTGAGCTGGAAAAGGACGTGAAGACACACTGAAATAGACTGTGCAAATTAGACTAACAGCAAAGGAGAGTAAATGTCCTCACATCCATCAGCATTGGCGTCTTGATAGAAGACGCCGTCAAGACAACACTTCAAATGATCGATGTGTGATAGTAACTTATGAGAAACAGATAAACACAAGCAAGTTCATCTCCCTGGTCTCATGCTCCAGCTCAGGGCCTATAAGCTACTACAGCGGATAACCTTTATTTACATTCATTAGACTGTTAAACAACAAGAGACTATTAATTCTTCCATTGAAACTCTATGTGAGTGCCGGTGGAGCCTTAGCTGTGGCCTAATTGAGTTCATTTTCATCTCTGCGCGATCGCGGCGAATTACAGCGGCGATAAATCAGGGGGACAGCCCCTCAGCCTGCTATACAGCCTCTAATGCAGCTAATTACCAAAGTGATTTCTACGGCAAGATCAATACCAAAACGAATTGGAAATGACTTGCAATCACAAAGAGTGCAGGAGAAGGTATTAAAAAGGCAAGACGAAGGTGGGGGAGGGAGAGAAAAATGGCGTCGGAATGGTCCAGAAAAATCAGTTTTAATTTAATGTAATATTAATCAGGCCGCTTTGCCCCGCACACCGCCTTCCCTCTCGCTGTTTCCAGCGCCCCCCCTCCTTTTCTTAAACTGGTGAAAAGGTGGGATATTAGGCTATTAGGGGCTTGTCTGGTGTCTGCATCAAGGCATTAAAAAGCCATTTTGAAGAGGCCGAGCTGAATAGGCCTCATCCCTCCCACACTTCTGGCAGCCATGTGGTCAGGTCATTCAGGCCCCAGTGTGCCGCGCCACTCGCCCCC
>JAPMNZ010941471.1:0-27920 GCA_029875035.1 Pomatoschistus microps | reverse complement strand
ATTCTTAAAAAGGTCACATTTGTTATTAGTTAACATGTTTTTCCATATGGAGCAGCTGTAGATATTACACAGGGTGGCTTTAAACAAGTGGACTAACCAAGTGCTGACATCACCCATAATGTTGGCCTCATCGTAGAAGAAGGTGATTAACTCAAAAATGCTCTAAAGGCAGGAATCTGGAGAAAAATGTGTGGCTAGCAACGACATGGCAACTAAAACATCCATATCTGGATTTACAAAGACATGATCTAATCAAAAAGCATCAGGATCATACAGAGCAGGGGTATTCCACTCGGTCCTCATTGGGTTAAGAGGCTGTGGGTTTTCATTCCAACAAAGCCGTAGCACAACAGACTCCACACATTTTCTCAAGTTTCCAGGTTAAGACTGGACTCACTTTAGGAAATTGATAGTGTCTGTTGTACTCCTGTCAAAATGAAGACCTACTGCCACTCTGACCTTTTGAGGACCTGATGTAGAGTGATAAAACTAAAGAATGTTTAATCTCAAAAGGAGTGGCACCAGAGGGTGGCAGTTACAGAGTAAAAGGAGTTACTTTTCGAGCCAAAGCGAGTTGGGGAAACACTTTGCCTATGAGCACTTCGCTTTTAGTCTTCATAAAGCTAGCGGGTTACCCATAGTCTATCCTGGATCTGAATATGCTAAATTCGTAATTTCTTTAACTGTGTTAGGGTGCAATGTGCAGCGCATTCTCCCACTAAAACTTTATTTCCAATTCCAAACCTGTCTAGTACTCTTGAAGTTGACCCATCCATCTCGTGGAGCCAAAGGTAAAGGTCAGGGATAGTGGCTTTAATTTGGACCATTGCAATCTGGATCCAGCAAATGATTAAACCAGAACCTTTATTAAATGTCATCAAATATACATATTACTGGCTATCACCTCTCTTTACACATAAAAGATGCACTTTTTATAGCATAGATAAAAACAATAGCAGCAACTTTGAAGAAAATGTGATAAAAGTGGAGGGAGGGAAAATACACTTTTTATGTACTCAGCTCAACTCCCTAAGCACGCTCCTCCTTCCTCTTCCCTGCATCACTTCCACTCCCATACTCTGCTTTCTGCTCTAACAAGCACTATGATTTCCCCTGAAAAATCTGTTAAAGTTTCCTGATAGTTACTGGAGTTTTATTAGGAAACTAAATCACACAAATTAGGGTGATTCTCAAACTACATTATATAGGACCCTTTCAAGTTTGAATTGTACAGTCATTTCCATAGTCTTTAGCATATCAATATCAATTTAAACTCATAAGATCATTTTATGTTTTTATATTTAAGTAAACAACATATAGGAAATAAATTACTTACTGAGTATTACTATTACTTGTAAATAGTGGGATTTATGCAGCAGTATTAAGCAATTGAGCAGATGATCTTTGGGGGCCCAATGAAGCTCTAAGGGCTGTTATAGGTATATACAGTATTATTAGTTTATTTATATAGTACTTTTCACCGTTAAATATTCAGAGAAGTGTCTCAAGTATTAAGTATTTCCTTCCAAAATAGAACAACCCAAACATCAGCACGGGTACAACACTGGTAAGAGACAGGTTGAGATTTCTTTGGGGTTTTCTGTTGGCAATAGTAAACAACATAAAGTTAATTGCGATATTTTGACGAGCAAAATAAATAATTCTATCATTTCTATATCAGACACCGGTCAACAGAAGAGAGAGATTATATTATCTCTGTGATCTACTATCACATACTATATTATATTCTTTTTTAGATGATGATCAGTAAAAAAATAATAATTCAAAGTATTTGGGATGAGCAGTAATTATATCTCCTGAGGTGGTATTTGATATGAAATGTTTGACAAGCGCTCCTAGTTCAGCTCAGTACACAATGGTGAAAATTACCCATGTGTATAGCGGGTCCATTGCGTACTATATTGCTGGTGCTCTCTCAGAACTGTGGTCAATACTAATTAGCCTAGTTAAAGGTCAAAAAGTCCTCCAGCGCAAACGCCGTGTACAGTACAGTAGGGACCAGTGAATATCGAAGCTTTAAACAAACGCCTTGCCCATTTATTATCATGGACGTGACACTTTTCTAATCAGTGGATGTAATTATGGTGATTGAGAAGTGTCTAAAGTCTAAATGAACTCCTCACTACATAACCAGCCCTATCATGCGGAGAACAGGGAGGCAGAGGGTGAATGGCAAAACTGATTGGGATGCATGCAGTGTGAATTTTTCAGCACCATGGAGAGAGGCACACAGAGTAGAGATTAAGGATTAACACCAAACACAGATTTTTAGCAATTGAGCGTTTTGTTAGCGTAAACTGTCATCCCCTGCCCAAAAATTACATAATATCACTTGAGACTTTGACTTTGTGAAATGTATGCTCATGGTCACACAAAGGGAAATGAACAACAGTTGGACTATGGGAATTACTTTGCAGTTGCGGATCAATTTTTAGACAAATCTTTAGCGTTCTCTTGTTTGTTGTTACTTGGTACTGTCACATCCTCATACACTAGGGAGTGGGAGAGTCACAACAAGATTTACTTGAAAGATTGGAAAGCCGCTAACAATTCAAATGCATTGATAAACAATACGGGCATGGGTTGGGGAAGCAGAAATTCATTAGGTGCCAAAAAGATGGTAAACAAGTTCAAAACAAAGCTATACAACAAGAAATTGACTATCCTTTGTGTTCCATAGAGATGCACTATTCTTATGGACAATGGAGATAAGATAATACTATAGTTCTCCCATAAAGAATTCTGTGCCATTCTATGATAATGAAAAACTGGGAAAGGATTCTGATAAAAGAGAACATTGAGTTGAGATGCATCTAACAAGACATAAACTCTGCCGTGTGCGATTGGACTTTTTATGTGGATGAAACTGTGAAGGCTAAGTTAGGGAACGGTGTTTTCTACTCAGGCACCGCAGAGTATTCTGAGACATCCCTTTTGTGGGTCAGACTCCTTAAATAAGACACTAAGTTTACATTTTAGGAAAGACAGGAGGAGTTCACTGGGGAGGGAGCCTTGATCAATGTTATCTGCACTGCATTGAGCGTGGGGTACAAAGCTGCCCCAGGCCGCGCCAGTGTAGCTGCCACGCTGGCCTCATTACAGTAATGATCTCCCACGTGAGGCCCATCCCTGCACCAGCACTAAAATACACCACCCTGTCTCCCAATGCCCTCCACCTAACAGACCCGCCGGAGTCAGGCAGAGGTCAGGCCACCAAGGAATGCAACAAAACACCTGTCTTTTAACAGTCGATTTGAAGCAGGAGTAACTAACTTTGAAACAAATCTCCCATTAAATTCATGTAACTAGATGTATTTGTAGTCACTCTCAAAACTATATTCGACCATAACAATGGTGCTGCCTGTTGTATAATTTAAATGACACCCTTGGCCGAGTATATTTAGTATGTTTGAAATCTTAACCCTTTAGGCCTCTGAACTTGATGTGAAACAGACAAAGGTTGGAGCCCTGAAACATTCTCAGAGACAGAGAACAACTAAAATCAATAATAGAAATAAATAATACAAATTACGGAAACGTTTGTGGTAAACCAGTTTGCTATTTCAAAAGTGTCCTGAAGGCATGCTCTCATGTAGCAATTCTGCTCCTTTGCCGCCTAAAGGGTAAATATTGATCTTAAGCGAGGTTATAAAAGGAACGAGTCCATGTATTTCCATATTCAGCCCTGGTGTGCTGGATATTGCTTCGTGCTCTTCACCTTTACGTGACGTCAGCAGAAACATGGTCACATCAAAGGCTCCGCTCAGACCACAAATGCTAAATGCAAACAGCAGATTTATTATTCCTTTGAGCAAAAACATCCGTACAATGCTAGCGAATCATCCTTGTATGACAAATTGAGAAAAAAGAATCTGGCGAATAAAGTAGGTCAAAACATTGGGAGTATCGTGGCCGGACAACCCAAGGGAAAGCAATGATTTACTCGCACATACTTGATCCCTTTAAAACCAACTTTGAGGGAAACCAATATAACATTGTCAAAAGTTGCATGTTATGTCCCCTATCATATCATTATATAAAAGTGATAGAATAATGTGAGTGAGCATTGTTAACATTCCCAGCATTGCTCCTTGCATTATTGGTTTTCACTTTACATAAATAGGGAAAAGGATTGATCTTGTGTCGCACCTGTGTCTTCGTCAATGGTGAAAGTGCCGAGCCCGCTGCCTCCTCTGACAGAGTACTTCAGCTGGCCATCGCGCCCGCGGTCTTCGTCCAGAGCAGTGACTGTCAGGACACTGGAGCCCACACGACAGTTCTCCTTCACAGAACCTCTCACTGCAAAGTCAGGGAAGTAGGGCGTGTACAGATTTTCATTCACGTCCACCACCTGAAGATGAGAGATGCAGTTAAACATAATTTGAGAGGGTACATATTGGCTCAGTAGTATGGGAATCATGCTCATTCAGAGTCCATGTCCAACACATTATACATTCTTAAATTCCACCTTAGCAAGCAGTCTGGAATACTTAAGTAAATGCATATCAATTAGATAACAGATTGTCATACATCACTGAGCACTCTTTTGGGGAATGTATAATATGCATAATACAAGGATTTGTGTTCTCAACATTTCATTTGAGCCACAAGATTAGATTAGATTACATTACATTTAAATATTTTGCGGACACAGTACGTCTAGCATAAATTATAAGCAGGATGTTTAATATAAGCGTAACTTAATTATCCCATTACAGAAAAGTGCAAAGTACAAGAATACCTCAAGTGGCTTAGTATATGGTGATTGGATAATTTCTTTTTTGGTAAAACCATAGTCCTTTTATGAAATAAGTTATAAAGAGTATATTTAGATGACAATCATACTCTTCCTTTATCATTTACCAAAGTGTAATAATTAATTAGAAATGAATATGTATCATGTACTAAGTGATGGAACAACTTATAGTTCCCTTGTCACTTGTTCAATTCTGCAGCAGTTTACAGAGTGCTTAGTGCCACACATTTGAATCAATAAACAAGGCACAGCTACAGACTACAGTAGTGGCTGTTAATTGATGAAACTGCTCATTAGAAAGCAGTGTTTATGTTTCTCACCTCCACTTCCACAAATGTCTGCGCTCTCAGACTGGGTGATCCCCGGTCTTCAGCCAAAACACTCAAGTTGTAAAACTGTTGTTTTTCAAAATCCAGCTCCATCCTTATCCTCAAAGCCCCACTTACAGGATCGATCTGAACAAAACATTGCAGACCCATGCATTAGAAATAGCTAATAAAGGCAGTTAAGTGCCTCTTTACACAAATCTAATAAAAAAGGTGGAAAATAAGCTAGACCACAAATTTAAAGTGCCTACCTCTACAAAGTGACAGTTGTTTTTTTCAGAACTGCCTCAAGGATTACTTGATATGTCAGTTAAACCACAGGGATTAATGTTTCCAACATTTTAGTCACAAAAAGTCTGCTCTATTTCGACTCGCATTTAGGCCCAGTGAAAACCGTAAAAAAATCAAACCCACACTCATCAAGTAAAATGTCTGCTTGAATGGATAAAAAACAATCAATCAAAAAACCCCTAACTAAACTTTCAAACCACCATAATTTAATAATGTAACAACATTAATTTAAGTTGTTTTCACATTCATTGGTGGCCTCTGTCTCAACTGTAGATCAACTTTTTCAAATAAAAAAGGAAAAGCTGCCCTCACTCTGCCAATCATTGTATTGAAGAATCTGTTTTGTTATGTATGAAAAATTAGGTTCCTCAGCTTTAATATAATGGTTGTTATAAGCATAAGACTTTAGAATACATACCTCAAAAGTGCCACCAAAGTCGTTAGTCAGAGAGTACCAGACTTGCCCACCGGGTCCTACGTCTGGGTCTTGGGCTTGGACCCAACTAATGACAGCTCCAGGGGGAAGATCTTCCAGCACTCTCGCACTAAAACTTCTGGGTATGAACGCTGGGGCACAATCATTAACGTCCTCCACTATAATGTTTAATGTAGTCACAGATGACCTTCGGGTGCCTCTCTCTGCTTTATCCCGGACTTCAATTTTCAGCATGAATGTAGGCGATCTCTCTCTATCCAAGACACTGGCCACGAACACACTCCCAGTTTCGCTGTCTATCCCAAACTGAGGGACTTGGGTCAGCATAATGTACGCAAGCTGTCCATTTTGGCCCATATCTCTGTCAAACGCCATAATCGTGATGACTTCCATTCCAATAACAGCATTTTCCTGCACAATGGCAGAGTAGCTGTCTTGTAGAAATAGGGGATCATTGTCATTTGCATCCTCTATGATCACTGTCAGTATGCGCCAACTTGACATTTGAGGATTTCCCTGGTCGTAGATGGTGATGTTGAGAAAGTAACGATCCGTCTTTTCACGATCAAGTGGCAGTAAAACACTTATAAGCCCACTCTGTATGTCTATCATAAAGCAGTTTTCTTTATTCCCATCGGATATCGAAAAAAGCACACGGCCATTGAAGCCTGTATCACCATCCCTCGCTCTCACTTCGAAGACACTTGCTCCAACAGGTAAATCTTCTCGCACTAAAATACTTGTTGGTAAAGCTTCGAATTGCGGCGCTTGAGCATTAGCGGAATAAAGGTCGGCTGTGTAACGTTCAGAATAGCTCGGCTTTGCCATAGCCGTGGCTTTGGAGAGCATTTTCTCAGCTAACATCTGTGCAACTCTGGTCTCCCTGCAATTAAAGCCCCCAGGTGGCATTCTGCCCCTCACCACAGACACATTGACAAATGTAGGCTCGGATATCAATTCACCATCTGTTGCGACTATCTTCAGGTTGAATGCGCTATTTTTTATATTTAGTACCGCTAATGGTCTTTTCAATGACAAAGCACCAGAAGCAGAGTGCAGAGTAAAGTAGTCTAACTCATTACCAGACACTATTTGGTATCTCACTAATCCTAGCTCATCCAAGTCAACAGCAGACATGGTGACAATGGTTTTATTGGTAGGGAATTCGCGATTTATCATACCTCTACAAGACACTTTCTCAAATAGAGGAGAATTGTCATTTATGTTGATCAAACGAATTGTCACATTAACCTCACTTTCTCTTCTGTATGGAGTTCCCCAGTCAGAGGCCCGCACAGCAAACGTATACATATCCTCTGCAGATTCAAAATCCAACTCTTTAATGACTCTCACCTCCCCTGTGGCCTGGTCTATGCTGAATGGCAAGTCTTGATCATTACTGATTGTGTGAGTAATGTAACCATTTTCCCCTTTATCAGAATCCGTGGCTGATACTGTAATAACCACTGTGCCCACAGGTGAGCTCTCATTCACAGCAACGTCGTATGCCGGCCTGCTGAATGTAGGGCTGTTATCATTTGCATCCTCTATGATTACTCTGACTCGGGCACGTTGCTGGCTGACAATATCAGCTACCTCCATCTCTATGAAATCCTGTGATATCCCTGTCAGTTGCCTTGTGGTCATAATAACTCCAGTCAAAGGGTTTATATCAAAGAACATTGGATCTGAGGGTCTGGTGAAGCTGTAATTGACACTCGAAGGAGCTGGAGAGATTTTCACCACCTCAACAAAAGTGCTTGGGGGAGAAATTTCATTTAACTTGACAACATAAACATCTCGTTCAAAATTTACTATTACTGGAAGTGGCTTTGTAACCAGCAACTGAACAACTTGATCATCAGAAAACTTGGGAGGGACACCCCGGTCTTTAGCTTGGACAGACAAGTTAAAACCAAAGGGAAATTTGTCCCAGTCTATCAAGTCCAAAGCCCTGATTCTGTACTCATTCCCAGTGGAAGAGCGTTCAACTATAAACTGTTCAAAGGGGTCTCCGTCAGTAATAGACACCCATTCTATATCTCCAGAAACCCCTTCATCTTTATCGTCCACAGTTATGACAGCGTAGATGGGATTCTTGTCTTCCCACAAAGGCTCAACAGCTACAACTTTGACAACAGGTGCATACTCATTCACTCGCTGCACAGTTAGCACCAGTTTTGCAGTGCTGCTAATTCCACTATTCCCATACAACTTCATCCCCCTGTCCATCACTTGCACCTCAATTTCATATTGATCCTGCTTGTCTATTCTGGGCCGTCTTATGAGAGTGATGACCCCACTAGTTGGATGAACTGCAAAAAGGACAACTTTGCTTTTGAAGAAATAGTAAAATTCTCCATTCCAGCCAACATCAGCATCTGTGGCTGTAACTCTGCCGATGCTGGCGCCTAAGGGTGCAGTCTCGGCAACAACAAATGAGTAGGAGGTGGGGGAAAAGAGCGGACGCAAATCGTTAGTGTCCAAAACCTTGATATAAACAGTGGTTAAGGCCTCTAGACCTCCTTGGGCAGATGCTTTTACAGTCAGGGTGTAATTGTCTTGAACTTCTCTGTTCAAAATGGCTCCACTTCCACCGTTAGTGCGTATTCGAAGAAAGCAAAAGTCTCCTAGCGTAAAATCCTCGCTCTGAAAAATAGCTTCTTTGTCTCCATCTTGTATGGTATATGTAATGTCCAAGGATTGCGGTGGGTTGAGCACAATTCCCATTTTAACATCACTCCACGCAAATGTTCTGGCAGCAGAGTTTTCAAAGATAGAAGCATTGTAAGCCGGCTGGGTAAAGAGAAGTAGGGCCTGTCCTGACCTTGGTTCAGGGAGAAACTGAAGATTTACATTGGACAACGTTAGATGAAGTAACAAGATGATAAAGTGGAAATGAGAGGATATTCTGGACAGAATAACCATAATTCCCCAATGATGAGACTTCATGACTTCATTGTTATTCCATCACCCGATTTACCCTGCATGTTGGGAGAACAAGAGAGAAAAAAAAAACAAGACACACATTCAGTTGATAAGCTGAGGGACACATTAACTCTGCATTCCAACATTTCAAGAATTGAAGTTGCAAACTGATGTGATGGCATAGGCAATGATAGGCTCTAACTGTTTGTATTTTTGTAAAAGCAAAACAACAGTAAAACATATATTCATAGGCAGCTTTCAAGTGCGAATCCATATTTCCTTGTTCTTATTTGCATGAATGCCACAGCCTGCACAAAGTTACTTGCTTAAAATAGATAGCTATGTCAACCTATTAAAACGATATGAAATCAAATTATACAGTTGTCACAAAGTCTTTGTAGGTTTACTAGATTATATGTCAGTGTAATATTGTAAAATAATAGTGGAAGCACTATCAAATTCTCCTTGTAAATGTAACAATTAATTCATGACACATTACGGTTTATCGTGTTATGTACTGCCCTGCATCCTGATTGATTAATTACCCATGTCATTGAATAGTCTGCAAAATTACTTTTGACAGGAACCTCTTGATAACAGACTGCCAATAAAACTCTAATTATTTCACTGTAATACCGATAGTCTCACTACATTATGAAGTGAAGACAGATGTGCATCACTTTAACACAATATGGATGAGACAAATAGACTTCCCGGACCCGGTTATCAATTGATGGTGACACTTTAAAGAAGCCAGGGGGGGATTTAGCTGCCTTACAGCACTATAATTCACAGACTAACCGATCATCCAGGAGTTACTGTCCCGTGGGAGCACAAATCTCCTGCATTTCTGCACAGGAAATGTGTAAATGCATTGGAATCTACCGCGTTAATGCTTCTCTGTGGCGCTAATCTTACCTTGTCATTAACGATCCTTTGTGAAAGTAATCAGTCCAATCCTCTCACCAATTACTAAATAATCAAAAACAGATGTCTTCGGCGGAAAATATCCAGCAGGCTAGTGACACGTTGATTCATTCATCCTCGTAAAACTAAATAGCTATTGCCCCAGTTTTGTGCACCTGACTAGAGTGCACATGCATGGGATGCTCAGACAGCCTCGAACTATAATAAGATCAGCATAAACTGGAGAAAACACAAGTAGATCCATCTTGTGAAGTTAGTTAGGTCAGACGCGCAATTTGGTGAAATAGCATTCATGGTTACCCCAAGTTTTGGAAGCGGGCAGCCTCAGTTGTCGCTTATAACAGGCTTCGGTGCGCTCTCGCCGGATGGAGGGAGTGTTGCTCAGCTCGACCAGCTCGACTCGAGTTGGGAGAACTCCGGAGATTGCCGAGCGTCTCCGAATGCTTCCGAAAAAACCCGGAAATGACCGGTTGTTCCAAGCGGCGCATATTTGACACACACGATCGGTGTTTGTGTATCTCCCTCTCTTTTCTCATCGTTACCACCTATTTGTGTGGAGCTTTAACACACTTAATCCATCTTCCGAAGCATATAACATCTCATTATGTCTGTGTTATGTTACAATAAGGGATGTGGACAGAGATTTGATCCAGAAAACAACCCTGAAGGTGAGTTACAGCCTCTGTTATCGTATGCTATGCTAACCTCATGTCTGGAATGTTCCATACCCTCCAGCACATGTATCCAGGCACAATGAATGCATTTAACACGTCTAAAGTTGTTTAATCGCTTATCTCACATGGTTTGAACATACTATTAGTAAGTAGTGAGTAAATTAAAGGATCTCTTTATCTTCAATAGTTTCGTATAGCTGTCACATTTCAGGACTAGCAGAAGTTAAAACTGGCTGTGTAACTTTAGTATATCCGACAAAACACAAGCAATATATAGTAAACTCATTACTTTATACTCAGGAAATCAAAGATTAGTGACATCCAGAAACATGGGTTAATATTAAACTGCCGTGGAAATATGATGCTTTACTTTACTGTAATCCAAGCCTGCTCTTTGTTCTAGAACTTTTGGTCAAAGAACAACGATTGCAGAAGTAATGGGTTAATTACAAATATAACTGAGTCTAACTGTGCCCTGGAAGTAACTACATAATTTTATATTATAAAGGCTAAACATGTGTATGTATGTATAACATACATACATACATATCATCTTTTATGTTATGAGATTTTCTGTCTCAACATAAAATTATACAAGACTTAACGGTTGTAGTTATTAGTCTTAACTGTCCTATTTCATTAATGTATCTGCTCCAACAAAACTAGACCAAACTGTATTACATGTGAGTTGCACAATATTGGATACAAGTGTGACGTGTGAGGTCTAAACTGTGATAGTGATATTCATTGTGATATTGTACTCCATCATAGAAAACAATATGAGAGATGGAGCTGCAGTGTTTTGAGGTTTTTGCTGCTCTATTTTTCACTCATCTCTTCAAGAGAGGCATGGAGAAAATGCAAACCCCCATGCATGACAGGAACGCATGATTTATACATTTAAACTGATTGCATATGTTTGTATTATCAATATTGCCCTTGACATTATTGCAATAAATACTTTCTTATACATTGCTCTGTTTCTCAAAGCAAGACACTCAGTTTGGAGTTTACCATCGCAGTGTGCAGAGCGATTACATAATGAAATTTGAAGTCCAGAAAAGTGATTCACAAAACCAATTCAGTATTAATAAGACAATGTACTGTACACGAAGAAGTACACAGGAATGCTCCTAACGCATTTATGTCAAAATCTGCATTTGTTTTATTTTAAGAAAATGTGTAAATTAAGTCATTCCTTTTTGATTCATAAACATGTGTAGCTAATCTACATTTATCTACATTTTAAATGGCTGAACTCACAAATATTAATACATATAAAGGACTCAATTTAATTATATAATATATATTACAATTTGTTGGTGACCCTCAATCAAAATGACATAAGATAAGATAGGAGATCCTTTCCGTCTCACAATTGGGATATCTTGATGCTGCATTGCACAAGATCCAATTGTAGATATATGACAACTTTATTGAGTCTGGGAATTCATTATTTACAATACTAGCAAAAAATTCAAAAAATACTTGCAACTATTACTAATTTGGCAGCAGATGATACAACCAATTTATGATTCTAGAATCTATTAGAGAAACCTCCATCAATCTTTCTATGATGGTATTGGAGATGTGTAATATCTTAAACATAATACAAGACTTGGATGTTTTAAAATCTCATCAACCAGATGTTTTTTAAGGCTTTTGAAAGTGTTTGCGTCACCAATGTATTTTGAAACTCCTATCTAAATGTGACTTTACTTCAAAGTGCTCATGTTGCCCACACAGCAAAACCTTCTAAATTAGTCTTTTATTCACCATTCACATCCTTTTAGAAATGTCCTCCTTCTTATTCTTCAAGTATTATAACAAACACTCAGTCAGGTCTAATTTCCATTTTAATAGGATGCCCCTTTCATATCAAATGGAGCATATTATTATCTGGAATTAGGGGTTTCTTGGTGGTATATCACAGATAAGGGTGCGGAGGCAATGGCCAAGAATAAAGTAGATTTATTTTGTTGAGATATATTTACATTTCTGAATTAACAGCAATGTTTTGTCTCCAAGGACAGCTTCTGAGAGTGACAGAGCTTTGTAATGCACATGACCTTTAAGTACATTTGCGGCATGGTAATACATGTTTGTGATGACTTTCCATTGGAGTGATTCACACATTCTCAAACAATAGATTACAGGTTTTAAGAAAAACCTGCAAAGGTTATATACAATCCGTTTTGCACGATGCTTGACGATGAAATCAATATTGGGTTTTTTGTGTGTAAATGGTTTTTTCGGTAAAAACAATAATTTTAAAGGATTCAATTCATATTTTTTTTATCCGTTTCCGGGTCATAATCGCATCAAGCAGAGATGCCCAGACTTCCTCCAGCTCATCTGAAGGACTGGGTCTTCCCTGGGGTGTCATCTCTGTAGGATACCCCTTGGAATCTTTCCCCTCCTTTTGGAAAAGAAGAATCAGAGTTTTGCATTTCGACTCACTCTTCACCTCAACATTCAAATAGAGCAACAATTATCAATTACCCACTGTCATTTCATAACTCTTAGCATACTCATGTACGTTACTTTATCATTCATATTTGTTTCTATATTTGATCAAATCTGTTTTCTCACAGATGGATGTACCTATCATCCAGGAGTCCCAGTATTCCATGATGCCTTAAAGGTAAACAACTAAAAGGCATATCAAGCTGGCATCTGCTTTCTGATTTAGTTTATATAAACTTTGCCTTCTTTCCCAAGGGGTGGTCCTGCTGCAAGAGAAGAACTACAGACTTCTCAGACTTCCTCAGTATTGCTGTAAGTTCACTTCAAATCTATATGTTGGTTTCTTGATTTCTATTGTTCATTGTTCGGAGTTGTATTGACCTTGAGACATCCACACAGGGCTGCACAAAAGGACCCCATAACAAAGAGAAGCCCCCGGAGCCAGTGAAGCCAGATGTGAAGTCGTCTGGAGAGAAAAAAGAGATGGAGGAACTGAGGCCAAAGTTTAACGAGTACATAATCTCGGCCCCAAAGCCCATAGACGCTATAAACAGACCCAGGTAAGGCATTTTGCAGAATTATTCCAATGTTTATACAGGAATGATCGACAATATTAGGAAAACATTATTCGATAATCCAACAGGATTAGCATTGAGTTTGGTATCATAACATACTAGGAGTGCAACAACTCAGAAATCCCACATTTCTTGATATGCAACATTTCCCACAAGGTTTTAACCTCCAGACCGGATGGAGGTTAAACTACTTTTAACTACATAGTTGGCCCATAATATGTGTTTGCATAAAAATGCAGTTAAATCTCCTTATTTTACATGTAGCAGTAATCACACGCCACATCAATACAGCCCAGAGATGACACACACTCAAACATGCACCAGTGGTCCTCTGTTCTCTGGTTCTGGGGGAAAATGGGGATTATAAAGAAATGTCTATTCCATCAAGTCCATCGCATCTCATTATCACGGCTCATCCTCATTATTATGTTTGGTTCTGGTTCTGTCCTGCATGTGTGCATATGCATTAATCATAGATCAATAGTCTTATCTTATTGTCTGGTAAACCGGACTTTTTATTTAATTGAATTGTATAAATCATTCCCTGCACATTTCAGTGGGACAAAACAATAATTCCTGTTTTGATCAAGGGTCATAATCCATGAGTGCCTCGTATAATTTCTCTTATGGCCTTTTATGGAATCTTAAGGTTTCCTCAGGTTATATTGCCATCGGCTGTTACAGACTGCACGCTTATTCAGGAATACTATGCTCACTTAGGTGCTGCAACAATAAAACTTTAGAGTTGGGTATCTTATTGGCCTTTTGTTTACATGAAGACAGGGTGAAAACACAAGCATTGAGAAAGAGCCTCCAGAGTGGAACAGAACAGATGCGCTGCATGACGGGGGGCTGTTTCACAGCCGCATGTGAGAGGTGTGAATTCTCTGCCTGCAATGACCTCACCCCTTGCCCACACGTATATTTGGACATGTGCAGTCGCCCCAATGTGGTCACTGCTTAGTGCTCATGTTCTCTACACTAGTTGAGGAGCATAACATGATGTGAGCAGTCATTATATAATGTTTGTATAATGCACCAGTGTTGGGAGTTTTGTATAATGCATTATGCTTGTTCATGGACCACTATGCTGTAACTAAGGCAGGCAAACGTGATGTCACGCTCTGTTGGTTGATATCATGTTAATGTATGATAATGAAGCATGAGATGAGAAGTATCCAGAGGTATTTAATCCATGTGGAATCATTGAGTAGTGTGTGGGCATGACTGAGCCATGTGGTCTGAGCTTAAGCTTGATTTATAAACGGAGGCTGTTACCAAGACATTGTAATGTACATTGTCCAGATACCAGAAGCAGTTCAGATACCATTTATTGAATGAGAAATAAAGTGATAAAACTATAGCCAGTTTTTTGTGCAGCAGCAACAATGACAGCTGATGGCCCGTATCTGTCTCCCACAGCCCCGATGAGCCGATGGTGAGATTGCAGCATAAAGTCGCCTCGTCTCTAAAAACAGCTCTAGAAAAGTTGAAGCTGTCGGAGAACGCCGCGGAAAAGAAAGGTGGGCATACTTTATTCATGCAGCACTTTCTCTCTTGTTTTAATACGTCTGTGAGCGGTGGGTAACTTTTGTCCTCCTCTTCTAAGACTGCCATACATCTCAGCAGACGGGAAGGACAGTTTGACAGGGGGCTTGAAATGGTTTGCGATGGGGAATATGTCATCACTACTGTCATTCACATTATGTTTTTGATGAAGAGTTGACGGGACAGGCCCACACGTCAGGCGGCGGCTCTCCGAGAGGCTTCTCAGAGGTTTAAGTGTCAATTCTTTGACGGCATCTTTCTGTGTCTCTCCAGAGGAAGACGGCGACGAGATCAAAATCGGAACATCCTGTAAAAATGGAGGATGCACCAAAGTAGGTCAACATGTCATGGTGTAATACATGTTTACACTTGTGTCTCAAGTGGAGGGGCGACAGTTTGTTCAGACTCACGATGTGAAAATAGTGTAAACATAGCTTTAGGTATGGTGTGGTTGATAACGCATTCTTAAGGTGCAGTTCCACTTAAGTATTTATCAAATGCTCAGCAACAACAAAAACAGGTTGCTATCAGATTTTAACATGATGAATTATGTTAATTAACTCTAAAGTGATGACATTGAAATCTATTGTCTGTTATTACATTGTCATAAAAGGAAAAAAACTCGTTTGAAATGTTTATAAAGTAATTCATAAATATGCCCTAATAGTGACAGTGACTAAGTTGATAGAGCATTGGCCTTTGAGCCTGAAGGTCGTGGGTTTTAGCATTTTTGCACTAAATTAATCATTTATATACATATTCTATCAAAGCATGACAGAAATTTCTGGATCCAGGCAGTGATTCACTTCTTCTGAAATGTTATTATCTCACAAGGAGAAATGTAAATTTCTCCTTGTGAGATAAATAAAGCACATCTTATCTTATCTTATTTCTAAGCTTTACCTTCTGTTTTGTAAGTCTTATAACTATGAGATATGTTATGACTATCTTACTCACTAACAGACAATCAACCACTGGTGATTAAATTACTCTGATTATATTGGTTATTAGTAAGGTCACTTGCGACATCTACATGTTGTCCATACATTGTATGTTGATCATAGCAGGCCTGAACAGTTTGTTAAATAAAACATGTAAATGAAACTGCAAGTACCAGTGCATTCTGTAGAGGTCTCCAGTCAGATTGCCTCATTCGCCGGCGTATGCCTACTTTTTCATCAGTGAGCTTTCTCACTCAAAGCAAGAGGGGAAAGAACAACTGCAAGTTTCAAAAGTAGAAATGGGTTATAAGACTCTGAAGTGGGTTATTTCATGATTTCCATAATTGTTCATCATCTGATTGAAAATCATGCCACATTGTCTCAAGGGCTGCTCTTTGGGTTTATTCAATCAGCTTGAATGAGGTCCCAAACTGGAAACAAGCGATTAGTCTTGTTATTGTCCAAAATGGAACACTTGAATGCATTCATGTGGTTTTACAAAAGTTTCTGTATCATTTTGACCGTTTGTACATATTCTTGCTTTCAGAGTTTTGAAGGCCCTGCAAGCGATTCAGAAACTTGCATGTACCACTCTGGGTGCCCAATCTTCCATGAAGGGTTAGTATTACATTCAAAATTGATTTTCTCCTTCTTGGGCTGACATGATTTGAGTAGTAAGTACTTTGTTGGCAGTAAAACAATTCAAGTGGAAGAGCTTGTGTTCCTCTGTATCTGTTGTTTTCCACTTGTCTAAAATAGCATGTTATTGACAACGCTTCTCCGCTTCTGCTTCTTGGACAGGATGAAGTACTGGAGCTGCTGCAAGCGAAAAACATCGGATTTTAACACTTTCCTCTCCCAGGAGGGCTGTACCAAGGGGACACATCTATGGAGGAAAAAAGATGCGGTGGGCAACGCTTTTTATACATCTGTGTGTAGTGTCTATCAAACCTCTGCCACGCCATCTAGTGGTGGGAAATAAAGACACAAAGTCAACAAGTAATATTGAAGAGCCACCATTGAGTAGTAAAAAAGTTCAATGTACAGTAATAAATGGTTTGTAATGATATTCAGATATAACTTTAATCTGTACCTTGTAATTTTCTGTGTGTCATATAAGTATAATATGTCACACTGAAAACACAGAATTAGTATGGACACATTGTTTTGCGGCTCATACTGTTTTCACTTCTCGTAGGGTCTCAAAGTGGTCCCGTGTCGGTTTGACTGGCACCAAACCGGAGCTCAAGTCATCATCTCCATCTACGCCAAGAACTGCATTCCAGAGGAGAGCTATGTGGATGCTAACAGCACCACCGTAAGTGAGCTATTTCAGTGAATTAGAGAATTACATTCAGTTAGATGGATTGCACAACAGGCATTTGACATCTCCACTTGAAGATGTGACAATGTTTTTCCCTTGAGTTCTACTTTCCACTTTTCTCATTCAACACGTAGTAAGAGTTAAGGTAGAAATACTTCTTTGTTTGCTGAACACTCTCAAACAGCCCTTGTCTTTGTCATCAGGACATGTGCCGCCACACGGATCAGATGAAGAAACAACAGTTTCTTAAAATACGGTCTTTAACGACTGTGGGGATAATGCAGCCTTTTTTCATGCACTGTTACTTTTCAGCCGATGGCGTAGATGTTTATTGCTCAATAGTCACACATGAAGATATCTACTTTTTTAAGGCTGTTAGTTATGCATTTCTTATGCAGTACCAACTTTCAATCCACAAAATTCATCTCAAAGCAAATGCTCTCAAAACAGTTTGGTTCTTTCACATTCTAGTTTTCACATGCATGTGTTTTGGTCTCTTTCCCATCTTTTATATCAGTATTATAAGACATAAAGAGTACTACCCTTACTCAGTTCTCAGCCTAGACGTAGTCTGTTTGACTCGCACGGCTCTTTAAGTATAGTTTGCATACTTAAAGTTATATAGGAGGATTTTCTAAATTTTTAGGAAAGAACCTGCCCTCTCCACTTTTTGAACAAAACTTTGGTCTTATTTGAGCGTGTATCATCAGAACGACCGACAATTGGGAAGTTTCTTAAACTTCCAAAAGATAAGATGAAGACAACATGATGTGCTCTGATTTGATCATTGTACAACATTTTACTTTTGCGCTGTGACTAACTCCATATTATTCATGATGGAACCCCAGCTTTAAACATCAATTTCAATTAAATAGTCTTAATCACTTTTAGCTGGTGTATTTTGTATTGTCTCCAAAATGTTTAAAACTTTTCCCAAATCTTTCCAACAGCTCAACATCAATATTATATTTGAAGGGGAGAAGGAATTCCGGCAGAAAATCAGCCTCTGGGGAGTGAGTACGATAACAGCATCTTGATTCCTGCATTTTTTGAGGGCAATAAATATTTAAGCCTCTTCCTCGCCACCTCTTTTTATGCTCCATTTTCTTCTTTTTTAGGTGATTGACGTCAGCAGGAGTCTGGTCAACATGTTGGCATCTAAGATTGAAATTGCCATGAAAAAGTCGGAGCCGATGTCGTGGGCTCGGCTGGACCTGCTGCCTCCTGCCGCACCCAAAGACAGTCCGCAGCAGAAGCAAGAGGGAAGCGATGAGGAGGACAGTAGTTGAAATTACTACAAGAAGTATCTGTTATTAGCTGGATACAAAACTCTGGTCCATTTTTTTACAAGTCAAAACCTCTTCAACTTTTTTTTTTGTGATAATGTTGCTATATTTTTCAATGGGAGTCATAAACCTCTCTTTGCCTTGAGCTAAGACACGAGTGCACAAGGTTTCCTCTCTGGCCTTTTAATACTATAATTAATCTTTTATTTTTTGTCTTGCTTTGACCCATTGTTGACCTTTTCTGACATTTTCTCAGCTTAAAGATCTCTGAGACTTTTGCACAAATATGCAGAAAAGTTTTTGTTCTTCTATTTACTCCACTTGTGTTAAAAGGTGCACTATATAACACGTGTATGTATATATATCACCGGCTTGCTCTTATTGAGTTTGGTTCTCATTAAGAAAAATATTAGGTGACATTTTACAAATAAATGAAATGCATTTATGTGATTACTTCAATGCAATCCAAGTTACATAGTGCATCTTGTCGATTTTTTTGTCTCCCTTTCCTCCTGTACCACTCTGCCTTCGAATTATTTTGACGTATTACACTCATTTAGACTTGTTAATTATCAATGGCTATTATTTTTGTTATACTTTGTGCTTTTTCCATAAATGTGTTGTATGTCTGATTTTATATTTGGGGGGGAAAAAATGAAAGAATAGAGCAAATTATTAATCAACACGAGTCCACTGTAAATTGCATGCTGTAAAACATTCTATATATTTTATTTTTGCTTCACTCAATGTTATTTACAATTCATTTTCTCATCAGAATGTAAAGTACTATTTAAGAATGTTGATAAGAGAAGTAGAATACTGTATAATTTGCAGTAGCATGTGTTAAAAAATAGCAGACAAATGTACAAAGATAATTTCTTCAATCTCAATTAGAATTGTGTAAATTAAAATCTTACAGAAATACATTTTGAGATTATTCAATGATTTGATGATTTTATTGTATACTTTTGGATTATCTTTTTTTTTTGAGGTTTCTTTCACGTTTTACTCCTCAAGGTGAAGGATTTTACACTCCTTGAAAAATAGTACCACTTCTCATGAATAGCACTAACCTTTTGAGCAAAGAGTTTGAACCACAGAGCTGTGACTTTTACAAATGTCAGGCAGTATTCTCAACTGTTTTTAATAATTTGATGCTCAAAAAGTTCAAAAATCCTTGTAAAGGTGTCTCCCACTTTGTTTCCTCTGAAATGTCTTCACAAATATTTAACTTTATTCAAATGCCTGTTCCGTGAACTTCAATATGAATTTCACAATAACCCTCAAGCCTTTTGTGCTGCCACTATTTCATCAGTTACTTTTGACACCTTGATGCAACAAAAGACAAAAAAAGTTTGTTGTGTAAAAAAGGATATACTTTATTATTTGCAATATTGAAGCACGCCAAAAAGGGTATTTGGAATGGTTCCAGACTTTGAATGTTTCCAGAAAACCAAGCCTTATTAAAATTTGAAATGAGGATTCTTAGTGATAAATTAATCCTATTTATTAATGAGTATTTTGCATGTTATCATTATAAAATATATAAATAGAATAATAATGATGCATTGTTTGTTTTTTAATAGCACTTTTTTGGTCAGTCAAAGACGCTTTACATGTAATTATTATTTCATTCCATACACAATACACAGCTGCCCTGTGGCCCACTGACAGAAGTATGCAGCACTGTATCCATATAAAAAGGTTTTCCAATGACCTGATTATTACTATTCAATAAAACAATGGCAGGTCTATATAGCCTGATATTTCATTCCTAGTTATTTATTTTTTTGGCATTTGTCTAGTATACTTAACCGTCTTAGCTGAAGTATGAAAAAGTATTAACGAAATGGCTTTATTTCCTAAATATTACCAGCTTATTTTTGAGTGCTGTCTGTGTGGATATATTGCCACTGTTATTGAACTAGATGGTCTATGCATAACACCTTCACACCTACACAACCCCATTATCTTTCAGAATTGGGTTATCAACTCACAAAATAAAGGTTTTAAAAGTTTTTTTTCATATTTTCTTTGAAATTCACATAATCAAACAGCACAATATATCCCTTCACATTGTGCTTTGGTAGCTGTACCCAGTCTCCTCTTTATCAGGGCTGAAGATGAGCGGCTCTCTCTCGGGAAGTGCAAACAGGTTCCTCCATTTGCGCACATGCATCCAGGTGGAGGTGCTGTGTCTGTACTGAATGTGCATGATGAGGGCCGCCAGAGCCACAGACAGGAGCCCCCCACACGCAGCGGCCAACAGAAGCCACCCCCACACCCCCCGCAGAGCCTCCAGGTACGGGACCATGGACTCGGACAGCCGCTGGTCTGAGGAGCACAGGTAATAATAATGCATTAGTTTTATATAGCACTTTACAGGACCCTCAAAGATGCTTCACGCGTGATTATTCATTCACTCCATACATGGTGGGGATAGACTACTGTAGCCACAGCTGCCCTGGGGCACACTGATAGAAGTGAGGACACCAGTATATGCCAACAACTCTTCTGACCACCACCAGCCATTCACACATGCAACAGACTCATCCAGGGCAATGTGAGTGAAGTGCCTTTTCTAAGGACACAGCGACAGTTTCACACTTCCACTGTGGCATCTGATGTTCCCAGAGGTCTCCCATCACAGTACTAACCAGGCCCTGCCCTGCACAGCTTCAGAGGTCTGGCTAGATCTAGCTTTTGACATGGAAGTTTGGCCACAAGTAGATATGGTCTTTGTTAGAAAATGGAAATAGGAATCTCTTCTATACACCAAATATATGCAGTGGCTGTACTCCAAACTCCTCCCCCTATCTCTGAGGCAGCACCCAGCCACTCTAGGGAGGAATCTCATTTGGACGACCTTGTCCTGTCAGTCATTACTCAAAGCTCATAACCAAAGGTGAGAGTGGAAACGTAGACTGACAAAAAGAAATGTTGTCCACAACAAATGTAAATTTCTCCTCTGTGAGATAAATAAAGCACATCTTATCTTATCTTAACAGCCAAACTAATGGAAAAAAAGATTTTTTGATTATAATGTTTGAAGTGAGCATTTCAAAAGTCAAACTTACTTGCGTCCAGCAGAAGAGAGTATTCATATCCCAAGTCTTTGCTGGAGATAAAGAACTCCCTGTTTCTGTGCAGAGGTAAGAACGGCACCATGAAGTAGCCTCCGTTGTGTCCGATGGGAGCGTTTGATTCTGGATACTGGGACAGCGCCGGCCTGTGCCTCCTCAGCCATTCCTCATAAAGGCTGTCATGAGAAAGAAGAAGCATGAAATACGCCATTTATATGTACTTTTTAAAATGTTATTATTGAAATAGGAAATGTTCATGACGTTAAATTGGAAACCTACTGCACAAACTTTTCAACAGATGCAGAGTTATAGGTGATAGTGGCTTTTCTTCACATATCCTATGCTATAAAACTCTTTTTAAACAGAGCAATGCACTGGAAATTATATTTTGCAAATGTATTTAGTCAATATTTGTCACCTCTGTTGACATGGTCCAATCAGTATCTGAATTCTAGTTATTTTTGATTTCCACAATAATACTGTGTGAAGATATGCATCATGATTTAAAAAAAAGTGAATTGTTGATTTGAAAATATGTATTGTTTGCCCTTTGAAACCTTAATACCATCAATAATACTACAAAGTAATCCTTTAAAAAAATAAATACATAAATATCACTATAAACAAGAATAACAATTACTCATAATTAGTTTTCTGAATTTGTAATCTCAGTGCATTTAGTAACCATAACCAAAACTTGATTTATTTTTCCCTACTGTAGGACTACTCATTTTAACCAGTGTTACTCCCAAACACAAGCAACGTTTGAAGACTTGACTTGACTAGATTCAGAAAATATACGGATATGTTTACTTTGTGTGTTGCACGTTGTTCTTACCAATCGACAAAAGCGTGATGCAGGAGGAAGACGGGGTCGTTGGCCGATCCCTGGACAGAAGACATGGTCCCATTCATAAAGACGTGGAGCGCAGCGTGCAGAGACATACGGCTGCTGTTCCCCATCCCAGAGCGAGGGTCTCCAAACCCTGAGAACCACAGATCAGGACCACCATTATATCAACCCAACAAGAGTACTTTAATGAGAGCAGATGTGTAAGTATGTCCTTTCCTCAACTAAGACAGTATGAACTTCAAGCTTTTTCCATACAGCATCGGTGCAGGTCTTGCTGGAGGACAAAATGTGATTCTTAAGGCTTTTTTTTCACCCTCAACTAATAATAAATCTAACCACATCACAATGTGAATCACAGTTTGAAAGTCAAAGAAAATTAACTTAATTAGGAAGAGGCCCAATTATCATTATACAGAATGTCCCATTGAGATGCCCTGCTCACACTGCAAAAAAGATTAAATATGAGGTAATAATTGCATGAATCAAGTGGTTTATCTTAATATGAGTACATTCAGACAGTCTTAAAACAAAACTTGCCAATGAGTGCAAGCCATTTAGACTCATTTCAAGAACTTTTGCTTTGTTTTCTCATTCCATGGGAGACATTTCTGTATCTTTTTAAAACAAGATCCTTTCGCCTGTCCCATTAACAAATCTTGTTTTAAGGCAGTCATAATGTGCTGAAATTTAGACACATCTAACCAAATTTGAGCATTTTTTGACATATTTCTCATATTTTTTGCAGTGCAGTCTGATACTTAAACCGACCTTCCAGTGTATTTCTGAAGCTCATGTTTGCCGTGCGGTCCAACGCTCCGGTGTCGTAGTTTGTTATACCCAGCGCTAACTCCACATCTGCAGAGGTGGGTAACCGCTGCACCACATTTGGATTGTGGTTGCCTGGGTTACGGCGCAGGGGGCCCTCCGGACGGGCATCACACAGGACGCCTCTGCTGTTGTAGACTTCAGGACGAGAGCACAGCACCTGCGACACGATTCGCACGAGTAAACAAAGACAATTGTGTGAATAACATACAGCTGATATGATGAGTATGTAATATGTTCATTATTAATGGTCTATTTAGTGGAAAGTGGCATTCATTTCAAAAAGAAGTAGTACTGGTATTATTGTAGTTCAACTTCCTTCACTCTATTTAATGCATAATAATTGGTATGAATGTAGCTCACCACCCTGGCGCCTCTGAGGTCTGATAGTTAATAATGAATGGTTCAATTTTGCTTGTTGGATAAAACTCACACCTTTTTTATGTATATCTGCAATGGGGGAACAAGTGTATCTAACTCTTGTGCCCTGTAGTCAGTCGACTCAAAACAGTAAGCAAAATGTGCATTTAAAATAGCTGCTTTCCTGCCCTGTAGGTTTTCTTTTTTTAATAATTCATTTGTATAACATGGGCTGGAGCTAAAAGGTTTAAAACATAAATTGGTTTCATACATGTATTATGTAAGGGCCTCTGTGTAAAAGGTAAGCACCCGTTACCCTCCAGGAGGAGAAGACTGATCCTGGGCTGAGGAAGCTAGGGTCCTGGGGATGTCTGTCCCCCATCAGCTCATCAGTGCACACGTCACAGCCCTCTGCGTCTCGCCAGTCCCAGTACGGGATGGAGAAACTCATGTCTCCAGTCAGCTTCCTGATCTCATGCTCCCAGTGAAGAAGGTACACTCTGTGCCAAGGCAGAAAGCCTGGTGCCCAGTGTGCAAAGTCCACATTTGTCCAGACGTTCCCAGGCCCACCCAGGAGAGTATTTCGAGACACATAGTAATGCATCCACACAAACACGTCATACACAGACACATCAGTGAACAAAGGAGTTGAACCGTTTTCCATTTCCTGGTACGTGCCAGTGGGAACAACAAAGTCCTGGCTGATAGTCTGTTTGGCTAAATTCAGGTAGGACACAAGCCGGATCCTCTCTGCTCGAGACAAGTGAAAAATATTCCTCCGTAGTGACTGTCTGCGTTCGTTACAGTTCACTCCAAATAATCCAAATTTACAGTCTCCACAGTTGAAGCCCATAAAGTTCCCCGTACACTGGCATGTCCTGTTGTAGAAAACAAGGGGCCACTTCTCTCTGTCATCCAGGCCTGTGAAAGGATACTGAGGCCCGTGTGGTTCCTGGGACACTTCCACATCCTCACAGAACCCCCGTCCCGTGCTGGCTCCACAGGCCGAACCATCTCCTTCCCACGAGGGGCAGCATTCTCCGGATAGTAGGGCGTCCCGACTGGCACACGCCCGGGGGAACTGTCCTGAAGAAGGTGCAAAATTGACCATTAAACAAACAAACCCAAATAGCCACATTATCCGCTGGTTTTTAGCTTTAACATCCAAGAAACATGCTTGAAATCAACTACAGCGTCAACTTAGAAATGCCATGTGATATTGTCCGGGGCTTAAATTCCTCGGGGCCCCCTCCTCCTCAATGTGAGGCAGTCACATGCAGCTCTGCACTGCACTAAGCTGAGCAAAGTGGAATGAATGAAATCTTCTCTGCAGTTTGAAAGCAGTTAAAACAAATTATTTACATTTACAGTCACATCGACTAACTAACGGCTGACATCTCATCAGTTTGAAGATGGAAGGAATATTATCCTGTCTACCTCTTTTTGTTATCCAATGATTTTTTTTTATTTTTTTTAACAGAATTGTCCATCTTTTATGATATTAAATATACAGGGTGGCACTATGGCTGAGTGGTTATCTCACTTTTCAGGGAGAAGGTCCTGGGTTTGAACAGGGGCTTACTGTAAGTAAGTAGTAGTAAGTAATGTTTATTTATATTTTGCCTTTTCACTCTAACCAGAGCCTCAAAACGGTTTACAATTGTTATTTTTGGGCATTTGTCTCTCACTCCTCACAGAGATGGGAGCGGGATCGCCAGTACAGGAGGCGTATGCCAGAATTATTGTACATATTTTTAGTGGTAGGGGAAACCGGAGTACCCGCAGGAAACATACGCAGACACGGAGAAAACATGCAAACTCCACTCAGAAAGGCCCTGGTCCGACCAGGTTTTGAACCCAGGACCTTCTTACTGAGAGGCGAGAGTGCTAGCCACTCAGCCACCGTGCCGCCGTACTGAAGATTGCGTAGGTTTCCTCCAGGTGCTCTAGTTTCCCCTGCCACTTAAACATATACAATAGGACAAATCCCACAGCTCTGGTGTTGACCAAGGCCGAGATGGGCCCCGAGGACTTTATGATGACCACTGCTCTAGGCGGCTGAGTGGATAGCACTCCCGCTTCTCAGCAAGAAGGTCTTGGGTTCAAATCCAAGTTGGAACGTAAAGTCCACTCAGAAAGGTCTTGGGTTCCAACTTGGATTTGAACCCAAGACCTTTCTGAGTGGACTTTACGTGTTCTCCCAGTGTAGGTTTCCTCTGGGCACTCCGGTTTCCCCTACCACTAAAAACAATACAATAGTTCAAGGTGAATTAGTGTGTTGTTGTGAGTGCAACTGTGGGACGACAGATTGAAGGTAGCCCAAGGATACAATCCGGAGAGGTGTGTGCATTAACATGCACTTTCCCAACCAAAAAAACAATAAATAAACAATAAAACAAAGAACCTATAGTGGATATGAAGGATGGGTCAAATGTAGAGAACAAAAATCCTTACAGGGAAAGTAAAGCATATGTAGGTATATCCATCCATTTTCTTCCCCTCAATCCATTTTTTAAAAAAGTCTGAAAAAATGTGTTGTATATTCTCGTTACCAATGAGCTTTCATTATTTCTCCTTTTATTCTGCTGCTGCTTCAGTGGGGAGTGAACTTTCCTATAGTAAAGGTTATCTTATCTTATCTTACAACTAAAAAAAATAAAGTAAAAGATCGTTTTAATAATTTTAATTGTGATTTTGGCATTTAAATGTCAAAGAGGAATGTGTGGAATTTACCGATTGGTCCCCTGCACGGGGCCGGTTTAATGTGAAAACAGGTTCTGTTCATCTCTGTTAGTGACTTTCTGCTTAGATCCTGTTCAGTGTAAAGTTTATGTGTGAAGATGTAGCAAATTTGTGTGGCTTAATCCACTCACTATATTGGCTTTGTTTGGTGGAATTTTAAGACAAAGAAATATCTTTATTTAATACTCAGTGTATAGAGTGAAACAAATAAAGCCACAGAAGTAACACTGTTTGGTGTAGGACTTCAAATAATACTATAATCTATGATTCCACAGGAAAACTATAAACGTATCCAAAACCTAGCCATGGGTCAACGATTCATAAGAGTTTTATGACCTGTTTAGGAACAATAGTTACTATTGAGGTTGTTAAAGAAGTCCTTTTGCTTTTCCTTTGAAAATTAAATACAACACATCACAAGACCCTCATAAGACCCTCTTCTGTGCGTAACTGCCTCATATGGCAGCTGTAAAACTGTTTTCACAATTCAACAATACATCAATCACTTGCATTTTGCCTATGTCATACTTAGATGAACTTAGAATAAAGACATCATCCTTTTTATAGATAAGTTCATTGAAACGAAAGATAAAACAAACTATAGCGTTATTTTTTTATGTTTGTTTTTGTATTCACAGATGCAACGTTTCGACCATGGGCCTTTGTCAGGCCACCATTGGCCGATACGTTACATCTGTGAATAAAACATAATAATAAAACCACTGGAGTACGCAGTGGCGTAGAGTGGCCATAGGCTATTTGATTTCAACGTATCTGACAAAAACACTTCTTGGAATAATAAGATCAAGTGAAACCTTTCAGTCTCTTCTTCTTTAGATGTCAGAATAATCATCTATCGTGACTTGTTGCTGGCCTTTCTGCAAAATTCCTGAAGAGGGCGCCAGATATGCAGAAATAATCATGCGTAACGCCGCGTGGCCTCGTACAAAAACTAAACTTTACATTTTACCACAGGACTTATTCTGTAAACTCGTTCTCGTGTAGTTTATGATATAGTTTATTATACGTGTTATATCAATACTCACGACGCCACAGTTTTTTGTTTTTTTTTCACAGATGTCGCAAATAGGTCAGATCGGTCCTATCCACATCTGACCTTCGGGATATTTTGACAATCGCCCATGTGTGATATTTCCCTTATTGAGTCCTGTTCGTTGTGCAGTCTTGTAGTAGGAGGATGAGGAGGAGTGGGTCTGCGTGCGTCAGATAGTCAAACATGTTCAGAAGCACACTGACAGTAATATCTGCTGCTATTTGCAGTTTGCTGAAGCCAGGCGCCAGACGGAGCGCGACCAAACCACTCTCCTCCTCCTGTTAAATGGACATGAGAACAGAACCTACGAACGATGGAGAGAAGGTAAGATTCTTTTTATTTTCAAACTGTAAGGAATTATGTGGCTTTGATTGTTTTTTGATTCAATAACTGAGATGGTGAATTTAAGAATGGGAGACAGAAAACAAAAAATCTTATCATAAATGTAATTCATTAAATTGTGTACTCAGACTCACCCTCTCACACACTCAAAGAAATGACTTG